>CABHPH010147808.1:0-17168 GCA_902168325.1 Peromyscus nudipes | reverse complement strand
AAAGAAAGAAAGAAAGAAAGAAAGAAAGGAAGGAAGGAAGGAAGGAAGGAAGGAAGGAAGGAAGGAAGGAAGGAAGGAAGGAAGGAAGGAAGGAAAAGAAAAAAAAGAAGCCTAATAAAATGACTCCTAATGATATTCTACTATACTTATTGATCAGTACTTTATTCAGCCATCACCAGAGAAACTTCTTCCTGCAACAGATGGGAACAAATACAGAGACTCACAGCCAGACATTATGAGGGGGTTGGGGTAGGAGAACTTGGAACACACAGCTCCTTCAAATCCCACCCCTCAGAGCTCAGGAAACCCCAAGGGAAGAGGAGGCAGAAAGAGTGTAAGAACCAGAGGGGATGGAGGACACCAGGAGAACAGGACCCTCTAAATCAACTGAGCAAAGCTCATATGAACTCCCAGAGACTAAGCAGCAAGCACAGGGCCTACATGGGTCTGCATCAGGTCCTCTGTGTATAGATGATAGCTTTCAGTTTAGTGTTATTATGGGATTCCTGAGTGTATGAGCAGGTGACGGGGGAGTGTCTCTGATTGTTGTATCTTTTCTTGGGGATCTTTTCCTTCTGTTGGTTTGCGGTGTTCAACTTGGAAGTGATGATTTTTTGTTTGATTTTGTTATATTTTATTTTGTCATGTTTGGTTGTCATCTCTTAGAAGCCTGTTCTTTCCTAATGAGAGATAGAAAGAGAGTGGATATGGATGGGAGGGGAAATATGGAGGAAGTGGGAAGAACAGAGGGAGGGGAAACTGTAATCAAGATATGTTTTATGAGAAAAGAATCTACTTTTGATAGAAAAGGAGAAAATATAGTTTTTTAAAGATTTTACCAGATTGAAATGTGCTAAAGCTTCATTCTCATACCTATGAATAAACAAGCTTCACAACCAAAATATCTAAAAAGTTTTCACTTTTAAAAATCAACATACACCAAAATACCCCCCATTTCACCCATTAACCCTCTAAATTGTTTCTAACATGTCTCAAGTTGAAATTTTTATGCTACCTGCAGAGATCAGGTCTCTGACATCAGGAGACTACACTTTCTTTTCTTTTTTTCTTTTTTTCTTTTTTTTTTGGTGGGAGGTGAAAGTTCATTGTTATTCTGGAATAGAGCAAATATGAAGAATTAATAAAAAGAAAATATGGGTCACTCAGGTTAGGGTAGTATCCCCACTCAGCCAGATATAGGCATGCTTTAACATGGATCTCATGGAAGAAGAAGCTGGGTCTCTTCGTTGGTTTGAAAATTACTTCTTCAAACACATGAGCCAGCCTCATTAGCCAAATTCAACAATGCTCCCTTTGTAAATGCACAAAGGCATGTCTGTAGACACTTAACGGTCTGTTGCCGATGAACTTGAGAAATAAAGCATTGATGTGAAATGTCCTTCATTAAATATATAGTAAGCAGGGGTGTGTTGGTTAGAATCCAGAGTCTAATAGGTCATTGTACTCAAGAGTAGACTCAGTTTTTTTCCTTTGAAACATCCTTTTTGTCTCTGGTCCTAAAAGATGTTGGAACTGCAGCAGAAAGCCCATAATTCTAAAAGTCAAGAATGTTTAAAAGTTGGTCACAGGCCGGGCGGTGGTGGCGCACACCTTTAATCCCAGCACTCGGGAGGCAGAGGCAGGTGGATCTCTGTGAGTTCGAGGCCAGCCTGGGCTACCAAGTGAGCTCCAGAAAAGGCGCAAAGCTACACAGAGAAACCCTGTCTCGAGAAAAAAAAAAAAAAAGTTGGTCACAGAAAGTCTAGTGTGATGGTAAGCACTTGTAATATGAGTGCTACGGAAGCAGAGATGGACAGATCACTCACAAATTGGCCACAGAGCTAAGAATGAAGCTCAATCATAGAGCACACCTAGCATACACAGGACCTAAGTTTGGTACCCAGCTTTGGGAAAAAACAAAAATCAAAAAAGTTGGGCACAGGCAAATTAGTACAGTCAAGTACTGGAGGTGTGACATGATAGTGTCCAGGTTGTCCTTAGTACTGGGTCACCAAGATTCTGCCATGTTCCACACTAAAAAGGGCAGCCACAGAGACTGTGTCTGCCATGTATGAGGTACATCTGTTCTGGAACAAATATTCAGGATTATGTGTCTCACACGGCAGTTTAGATACTGTCTTCTGGGAGTTGCTATGGTCTTTCTCTTCCATCACCTCTTCCTGCACCCAAGGTAGCGTCTTTTTCCTTCACATTGTCCATGCTTTGGTAAGTCAATGAGAAGCTCTTTCATATCTAAAGTATAAGAAGGAGAGGACAGGCCAGTTTGAAGTTTTTGACCTTCCCAGGAAGCCTTCAGGGTGTTAAATTTTGGGTAGTTTCCTCCTCATTCCATAAGTCTGAATTCTCTAGCTTCTTACAAAGATGAAAGATAAGACTCCAAGCCCTTTCACTATGATTTACTAAATCTAGTTCACAGTGAGTGTTACTTCTTCTGAAATTTTGAGCATTTGCTTGACTGTTTAAATAAATATTTCCTTACCAGAGCAGTTGGTCCCTGGTAGACATAATTAGAATCAGAGGGGATCAAAGGAGACACATGGTCTCCAAGTGATTCCAGAGGCAGTCTTTGGAATTGGGGCAGGAGGAGAGGCACTACAAAATCCATGGTCAGCTAGATGGGTGACACACATCTGCTATCTCAGCTCTGGAAGTCTGAAGCAGGAGGACATGAGCTTGAGGCCAGCCTGAGCTAAATACGGAGACCCTTTATAAAACAAGAGGGAGAGAGTGATGGGAAGAGAAAGGAATGGAGGAAGAGGGAGAGAGGGAGGGAAGGAAGGAAGGAAGGAAGGGAGGGAGGGAGGGAAGACAAAAAGAAAAAAATTAAAAAAGAAAATCATTATCAATTTGACTCAATGCTTAAGCCTAAGCATTCAAGAAAAAATTGGCCAATATAGCAAGACCACATCTCAATAAACAGATGGAGGGCTGGGGCAATGGCTCAGTGGCTAAGAGCTCTTCCAGGAGATCTCAGTTCAATTCAGTACCTACATGGTATCTCACGACCATCTGTAACTCCAGTTCCAGGGGGATCTGATGCCTTTTCTGACCTCCACAGATACTAGGCATATGTGTGGTATATAGACAAAATCTTTAAAATAAGTGGATAAAAAGCCATTGTTTCTAGGGTTACTGATAAATCCAGAGGAGTTTATACTACAGGATATTTTATTAAATTTAAAGCAGTCAGGAGACAGAAGATGTGTAACCATTTGACTATAGCCATAACTTAAGACTGTGTGTTTAAGTCTCAACCACAACAGCAAAGCTTCAAGTTCAAATCTAGGTCATGACTGACTGACTGCTGCCCTATTCCCAGTATTCAAATTAAAGATGATCATGAACAGGTCCACCTTTAGGACTGTGGTTGGGATGAAATGAACTAATTCATGTGAATTGTTCAAAATGGTTCCACCAGACAGAGGGGTGAGTCTGGGACCTAGACATCCAGCCAGGTGTTAAAAGCCTATACCAGTATAGTGCGTCTGCTTCCTCTCAGTCTTCCGGGGCATGGTCCTCCAATCCACACTCCCTGGTAAGGTCCAGTTAGACATTCTGAGGCAGAGTAGTGGCTCTGTATGCCTCTGTATGACTACCCCTACTGAGGACAGCCAACAGGAGTCAACCCAGAGCCAGACTATTCTTCTGGGTCCCACAGTGGAGGCTTCTGGTGTTCTAACATCCCAGAGATGGTCTTCATCCAGAACTTAATGGTATCCCCTGGCAAAGCCCTCTATATAGGCTTTGCAGGAACTGAGGATTTTTCTATGAATCTGCAAGAGCATCCTTTGATCAGGTAAAGCACATCTGGCTCCCAGATGATGGATGGTATCGGGGACTAGGAGGGTCCAGCCCCTTGATAGTCCCCTCCCAGGGTCCAGGAAGAATCTACAACCAGCTGATAATTAATCTTTGATGTGAAGAAATGAATCTATGTACACAAAACTCCTTAGTCCATATACTTTATTATTCTGTGTCAGTTACAAGCTTATATTCTGTTCTCATATATAGCTCATTTCTAGCCTGACTTCTCTCTACATTCGTCTGCAGTCCCCTCTAGGTTCTGTCTTAATTCCTTCATCTAGTTCTGCCCCTTCTAGGTTCTCATCCATCTTGTTCCTTCCCATATCATCTCCTCTCCCATCTCCTTCTCTCTCCTCATTTTGTTCTTCCTCATCTTGTTCTTTCCCATCTGGCTCTTCCTCATCTTCCATCTCATTCCTCTGGTACTCTCTTCTAGCCCTACAGCCTAGTTCTTCCCCATCTCAGTTTGTTCCTCTCAAGTTCTTACCCGTCTAGTTCTTCCATTCTCTTTTCTCTTCTCCATCCCTCCGTGCCCTGGAAGTCCTGGTATATAAAGCCAGGCTTCCAGGGTCAAATGGAGGGGTGATAAGAATCACATTGAGAGGCAATAACCGTTAATTATCATTTGCAACCCCAAAGGGAAGTGACCAATGGGGAAATGAATTAACTAAAGGCTAAATTCAGGTAATATCTAAGAAGAGGGATCTTATGTGCTCAACTATTAAACTCTTAAACGTGATTAGTAGAAAATGTTAAGAATCAGTAAGTTGCTAGGTCAATGGGAGAAAATAAAACTGCCTTCTTTTTTCCTGTGGCTCCTATCTGTCCAAGCTATCTGCCATTTTTCTGCAGGGTGGGGGAAATTATACTTGGTCACTAGGCAACCTGTACAGCCAGATGCGTCTGGTGATAATTAAAGGGAGATCTGGAAGTAGAGGTAAGGTTTGGGAAAGGAGGAAGTAAAGCTTAATTGGCACATCCGCCAGGCCTTCTCAAACAGGTAGCCCGGATGCTTAAGTCTGTTCTTAGAGAGTACAGAGGTATCTCTGATAAAGTACTTTCTTCCATCTGGGGATGGACCTGGCCAGATGCTGCCAATGATGATAATTACAGGGAGGCTTGAACTGGGGTTTTGGCTGAGCATAGCTGTCAGTGCAGAAGATTATCCAAATATTCCTAGAAGTGGTTAGATAAGGAGTTAGAGGTCTATAAAGTTAGTAAGGCTGTAATAAAGGAGGGTCCACGCTAAATTGTGTAAAGCTATTACTGAACAGCCACCTGACCTAGGCGGTGTCTCCTTGTGGAATTTGTCTTAAATCAGGAAACTTGCATGTGGACTGTTATTACTGCTAGTCCTTGAAAGTGGCCAAGGGAGATATCTGATTCCAGAGAAAGCCTTTCCTGAGGCAGTTCTCCAAATACCTGGAATGTGTATGTCCAGAGAGTGATCAGTCCACACTGTTAGCGCTTCTTAGGGAAAAGTCAATTGGGAAAACTATGAAGGCACACATGATTTTCATAACAGAATACAGCTGATATATAACAAGCCAAGTACCACCAAAAACTCCTTGGGATTTGGCTTCCTCTGGAGGAATTCCCTGATTCCTCCAGGTAGTGACTTTGCTATTACCAGCTGAGTTCTTATGATATATTCCTGCGGCCTGCAGCAGGATGTCATTGACCCCAGACTGTTGCCAGAAGACTGCAGTCATTACAAGCAAGATGACAATCTCCAAGGGAAGTAATCGGATGAAGAACTGAAGTGGTGACGAGACTGTCTGAGGGGTCCAGATGACAACCCTGTGTGGGGAGTAGATGAGGACCCTCACTGACAAACTCTGACAAACCGTGGGGAGGTAGCTCAGTTGATAGGGTGCTTGCCTAGCATGCACAATGCCTTGGGTTCAGTCCCCAATACTGAATAAACTAGGTGTGGTGGCACATGCCTGTAATCTCAGCAAAAGGATCGGGAGTTCAAGATCATCCTCAGCTACATAGTGCAAGAATCACAAATACGCAGGAGGCTCTTGGCCATCATCTTTCCGAGCTGGTAGCTGGTGCTTGCTTGGCTTGGCTCTCAGTTCATCCTAGGGTTGAAAGGCTATAGGCAGTCTGCTACAGGACTGAGGCCAAGTATCAGAAGGGGAGGGACTCTTGAGCCCCAGGTTATACATTAGATGGGGCTTTGCACCCTGGATCAGTAAGACGGGGATAGAGGGGCAACCCTTGGAAAATTATACCTCACTGAAGAACTCAGCCAATGAGGAATAATTTGTGGCATGGAGATGTGTTCAAGATTGTGACTAAAGACTTGTGAAAAGAAGCTGTGTCTGGCTGTGAACAAAAAACTGGAAGGAGTCTGTGTCTGCAGAAGCTGATGGACTGATTGAAATTTCAGTGCTGTGGAGGGGTTGGAATTATGTAAGTTCAGAGGCTAATTACTTTATCCTGGGCTAGTTTTAACCTTCTGGGACAGCCATTCCTTGCCCCACTCTGTATCTGAACTAACACCTCGTGATAATAAATAAAAAACCTCTTAGAAGCTCCTGACATAGCAGAACACTGGCTTCTACCAATCCAAGAGCTAAGAATGTGGTCAGAGGGCATCCTGGGCCTATAGAATGGCTCCCCATCTTGTACTGCCTCTCTGCTGTACCCACCAATGGATTCTAAAGTTGCCTTGATCTATGACTTTCTTTGTTCTGCAAAACTAAAAAACTCTGTGAAACTGCTTCCACATAAGAACATAGAATTTGGAGTAACCTAAAATCCATGTTCCCAGACCACGGTCACTCAGAATCTGTCTCTTACTCCCTTTAAGCTGAGAGCTGTGGATTTTACCTTAATGGGAATATGCAAACTACTATTTTTGAACCAAATCAACACATCAGTCTCTTTTTTGTTGCTCACTTGTTTGTTTGTTTGTTTTGCCCTTTCTCTAGGGTGGGAGCTTACTTTTTAAGACTGTAAAATAAATGGTTTTGCTTTCACTACCAAGGCTCCAGAACTATTATTATGAAGTGAGGATTACTCTTTCTCACAAGAGTGAGTTCAAGGCTGGCCTGATCTACACGAGACCATGTTTGAAACAACAAAAAGCATCCACAGATAATTTTGCCTAAGACTACAACCCATCACCATGAGAAATGTGGACAGCCAAAATAGTCTCCCTAATACTAGGCGTTTGTTTCCTTAGTACCTAGCATCAGACCTACATGCTCACAGCAGAGGGTGCTGTCTTGGTAAAAACAAACATCAGAGTTAAAAGAGCAAAGTTGGGGATATTGGGGAAGATAAATAAGGCTTGCAGCTGGTTGTGAAATGGCCAAGCTGACTTGATTAAGAAGGTCAGACCCGGTGTGGTGATGCAGGCTTTTTTTAATTCCGGCACTTGGGAAGCAGAGGCAGACAGATTTCTGTGAGTTCAAGGCCAGCCTGGTCTACATAGTGAATTTCAGGACAGCCGGGGCTCTGTAGAGAGAGACCCTGTCTGAAAAAATAATAATAATAAGTAAAGAGGAGTTCAGGGCTCTGGTCAACACAACAAAGTTTGTCTTGGCAGGCTCTTGTGGGTTCCCATTGAAGCCCCTCTCTGAGGAGTATACACACAAGGTTCTGTTGTCCTTTCCCTAATAAACTTGTCATTTTTTGCATAATTACACTTTTATACATCTTTAAAATTTTCTTGCATGTAGTGCATCTTATTGTAGTCCTCTGAATCGTGAGTAAGACTAGCCTGCACCTATTTAGCAAGGGGACTACCGCAGACTGCCTAAGGGCAGGCTGAGGGCAGGAAACCCTGGACTAGGACTTAGAAGACTCAAGCCTCTGTTTTTGCTTACTTGCCTGTAAAAATTAATCCTTGGCAACTCTTTCGCTTTCTCTGTCCCCAAATGTGAGTTCTCCTTCAGGAGGAACACAAAGAGAAAGCTGGAGGGACTTCTGCCACAGCTGGGATCTAACAAGGCTTCATATGATTTACAGACGGACTTCTAACAAAGAAAGTGGATATTCATGATCACATTAAAACTGGCAGAATCAGAAGCCCTCCCCCTTCCTCCAGGATAGTTATTACTTGCAGAGGTTCCTAGACCTGGCTCTGTGCATTCACCTCTGTGTGCACTTACAAAAATGTGTTGTGAAACATGAATAAATAAAAACTCTTCCTGGTTCCATGTCTGCATTTTCGCCTTTAATATTCCACTCCTCAACTAGATTTTAAGTGCCCAGAGGACAAGAAGGCAAGATGGCTCAGTGGGTCAAGGTACTCGCCACCAAACCTGAAATGACCTGAGTTCAATCCCCAGGCTATACATGGTGGAAAGAGAGAAACTCTTACAAGGTATCCTCTGATATCCACACATATACTATGAGATGTGCTTAGATACACATTCACACACACACACACACACACACACACAAAATTTTTTAATGTCATTTAAAATTTATTTTATTTATGTAGACATGTTGTTCAAATATGTGTATGATATATATGTTTATGCATAGCACATGCATGCAAAAGTCCACAGAAGCCGAAGAGGGCATTGCCATATCCCCTGCAACTTCAGTTCCAGGTGTAAACCTCCATCTAGGTGGTAGGAACTGAACCTAGGTCCTCTGCAAGACCAGCAAGTACTCTTAACTACTGAGCCATCTCACCAGCCCCCTAAAACAAAACTTTCTTAGAGTATCACATATTGTATCTTTTAAAACATCTCACACCATTGGCACATAATATACACTCATGTGTGAAAGTTATAGCTGTTGTGTATATTTTGGGCTGCACTGTTTACAGTTTGTCACGCAGTAGTAAATAGAAGATCCATGTCCCTATACTTTGGTGGTTACTGTGCCCCTACCCCACCCCCACCCACTCCCACTCATGCATTTAATAACAACAGCAACAAAAACAGCCTATCCCTTAGAATCTGTCTTCTTAGACTAACTTCCAAAAAGGTGGATTCCTGGGTGGTAATGTGAGCATTAATTTTGATTCTCAGTTTGCCTGCATTAAGAAACCCCTGGGGGACTAGTGAAACACATCTCTGGATGTGTCTTGATGGCTTCTCCAAAAACAATTAGATTCTGAAGGCTGGGATGTATTAACAGATGAATTCATCTGTTATGGAGGAGATTGAAGGTAGAAGGTAAGGCCTGTTTAGAGGAAGTAGGTCACTGAAGGCGTGTCCTTAGGAGCTGTGGCTCACCTTGACCCCTCTCTATGCTGTAGCAGGAATTTCAAAGAGTCTTTTTAATAAAATCAAACCTGAGCCAGGTATTGGGGTGAACTCTGGAAGATCAGAGAGACAGAACAAGCCACAGCTTCCTCACCTTGCCAGTTTCTCAGTTGATCCTGTTTCCTCAGACTGGAAGCTTATGTGTCCTCATCCCACTGGCTCTCAGCTGAACTGTGCTGCTCAAAACCTAAAAGCTTAACCAGCCAAATGCTTAACCAGCCAAATGCTTCTAGTTTCTGGTCCTCACGCCTTATATATCTTTCTGCTTTCTGCCTCACTCCCTGGGATTAAAGGCTCGATTTCTGGGATTAAAGGCGTGAGTCACCAAGCTTGGCTGTATCCTTGAACGCATGGATTTCTGCCTCTGGAACGCTAGGATTAAAGGCGTGTGCTACCACTGCCTGTCCTCTATGTTTAATATTGTGGCTGTTCTGTCTCTGACCCCAGAAAAGCTTATTAGAGTGCACAATATTTTGGGGAACACAATACCACCACACTATGCCACGCTTGTCTCTGCCTCTTGTCTGCCAAGAAGTGAAAAGCAGCCTCTGCCGCACATTCTTGCTGTCCTGATGCCCTGTCCAGCATGTAAGGCCAAGAATGCACGGACCGAACCCACCAAAACCGTCAACTTAAATCTTTCCTCCCTCTGGTCGTTTCTTTAGGTGTTGGGGTCAGAGGGATGTAGAAGTAAGCATTGCAGGCCCACAGCATGATGGCTTTATACTGAAGGAGGCTGTTCCCACCCCTTTCACCCAGGACACCTAAGCCAGTGCAGGGTACTTCCCCACATACAGGACTTGCTCTTTGAGAGAAATCATGGCTACTAGGGAATAAATACCCTTCTAAAGAAAGAAAAACATCAGATGAAGGAGATTGTATGGGTGCAGAAAGTGGTTAGACTAGCCCCTAATGAAGAATTAACACATTGATGGGATCCCAGCTCCTGTGAAGGACAGCTGGAGGTAGACAGACCATGAAGCTGCCAAGGAGAACTACAGATGCTGGTCCTAGACTTGTCTCCTGAGGTAAGGCACACCCTGCCACGTAACTTTACAGTAAATGATCATACAGTGAACTTGATTTTTAATTGTTCATCTTCAGTTGGAAACAACATCCTAACCTTGAGAAAAACAGACATATACATGTATAAGTACACACGTGCACATGTAAATACCCACACAGTGAATATTTCAGCCAGATGACATTTGTTCCCATGAGTCCCTTCCCCAATCCATGCATGATTGATGTCAGGCTCAGTCTTGTGCAGGCCCAACGCAGGCAAACCATAACTTCTGTGAGTTCTTTCTCCCTATCTTCCGCACTTACATTTGTTCTGCCCACCTTTCTCCAGTGTTTCCTGAGCCTTAGCTGGATGGTCTTGTTTAGGGCTTACCACTCCACTCTCACTTATACTCAGTGCCCTGAGCACTCCTGAGTCCGCATTCACCACAGCTCACTGCAAAAGGAGCCTTCTCTGGGTTAGGATGGGTGTAGCATTCGTCTATGTATATAAACATAAATGTTTAGAAAGCAGTTTAGTAGCCGGGCAGTGGTGGCGCACGCCTTTAATCCCAGCACTCGGGAGGCAGAGGCAGGCGGATCTCTGTGATTTCGAGGCCAGCCTGGTCTACCAAGTGAGTTCCAGGACAGGCGCAAAGCTACACAGAGAAACCCTGTCTCGAAAAACCAAAAAAAAAAAAAAAAAAAAAAAAGAAAAAGAAAGCAGTTTGGTGTCACACCTCTTGAATTTAACAACTGTTATGTTTCCCCCTAGCCCCTAAGACCTCCTCAGTCATGGGTTTTTGACTGGGTTGACAATACCAGGAATGAATTCCATTCTGCAGAGCAGGCCTTAAATCCAAGCAGAGCGTGGTTGGTTACCAGTGGGTGCATCTTGCCTTGTGGGCTGGTATTGTCATTTGTGTTATGAATTATTACGTGAGCCCCCCAATCTCCCCGCCCGCCCAGGATATCCCGCGAGTGCAAGGAACCATGCTGGCATGCTTGGCAGATGCAGCAGCGGGCTGGTGGGGAACCCACTCCATGTGAGTATGGCGGCAGGGCGTCGGGTGGACATTCACAACCCAGAGGCTGCATCCACATGGAAATGGTTTATGATAATGAGGGATAAAGAGAAAAACAGGAAAATACAGAAAGGAGAGGGAGAGAGAGGAAGAGAGAGAGTAGGGTTCGAGGGTGTGTACCTCGAAAAAGCGGAAGAGAGAAGGGGCAGAGTTTTTCCTTTTACATGCAGGGCAGCGCCAGGGGGCAGGATCAGAATATTAACAGTTTGCAGATTCATAGCTGGGTGAGATTGCTGATGTCTTTCCCAGCAACCTGCAAAACACCTTTGGGCACAGTGACAACCGCATCGCTTAGTGATTAATCAAGCCATTGTTGAAAGTGCACTAGCCAGTCACGTGGTAGGGCATGGACCTAGAATACCACTGCTGAGGTGTATGAGGCAGAAAGATGAAGGCAGATTTCAAGGCCAACCTGAGCTACAGAGTAAGATTCTATCTCCAAATAACAAGTTAAAGCAAAATACAAAAATGAAAAAGAAATAACTTGCTGGAGTATAGTATCTGTTTTCAACATCTCCATACCTGACCCTTGAAAGAACAAGAAAATGAGAGTTTAGTAAAATTAGGGAAGCTGACCTTCCTCCCACAGTCAGTACTATCTTGACTCTACTCAAGGTTCTACCCATACAAGGGAAGGATAGAAAGGCAAGACTTGTTGCTTAAGAAATGCAAACTAGTTCATTCACCCTTCACTGAACCTGAAGTATGAATTATTTTTAGTCTCATTTCCTATGTCAGCCAAACTGGTTTAACCTGTTCACAATCCACTTGGCCCAAATGTCAAAACTGTTCTGTTTCTGACGAGCATTTGAATACTCAGACATCTGTCCAGATATTCACCATGAAGCCCATGAACAATTTGTCCAAGAAGACAAAGCCGGGAAAAATCAAGAGCCCCTGAAAGTAAATTTAGCAACTAAGAACAATGTCTAGTGTTGCGCGCGCGCGCGCGCGCGCGCGCGCGCACACACACACACACAGGTGAGGCTGGAGAGATAGTTAGGAACACTTACTCTTTTCAGAGCACCCAAGTTTGCTTTCTAGAACTCAGATGGTAGCTCACAAGTATCCATCCCTAACTCTAGTGTAGGGAATATGATGCCCATTTCTGGCCTCCACAGGCACCAGGCACACAAACATACTTTCAGGCAAAACACTCATAGTCATAAAATAAATAAATAAAACAGGGTGAAATGTTAAATATACAACAACAAAACAAAACAAAACAAAAAAAAGAGTATTTTCAGGAACTATAAGGCAGAACCAACCAAAGGAACCAAGAACATATGACTGCATCAGGCTAGCCATGTGTTAGTAATTGCTAAAGCTGGATGGAAGAACATGGCAATGAATCTTTCCAGCCCCTTCCGTAGCTTTTATGTTTGAAATTTTCCATACTGAAAAGAAAATAGAGAAAAATGATCCAGGAGAAAAAACAAAGCCAGTTTGTTTTTGTCGAATGCTGCCTTTAAACAGCTAAACAAAAACATGGAAACATACTTACAATGCATACAAAATCCAACTGCGTTGTGGTACGGCAGCTTCCTGTTAGGAATTCAATACAGAAAGCTGAATTACTATCAGAAGGATCACCCATTATCCCTGAAACTTGTGACTTAACAAAATGGAAAATGGGTAAGTTCAGAATTCTCCTTTGGAGAGAAAAACAGAGCTTTTAATCAAATAAGAGGAAACATTTAGAAAACAAAGTGTATTGGTTTAAACACATCTATACATGCAAACACACATCCTCACAGAAAAACAAACCCAAAATCTAGTCCATGCACAACCCTGCCTACTCCGGAGGCTAAGGCCAGATTGTAAGGAAGTTCAGTGGCTGCCTGGGCTGCAGAGGGAGTTCAGGGGCAGCCTGGGCAACTGTAATGAGACCACACTTCAGAAAAAAAAAAAAAAGTAAAAAAGCGTTCCCACACACATACACACAAATGGATTCTGAATTCCCTAGTTTATGTGAAACTGGGTGCCCCTATATAAGTCCATTAGACATACAGCCTTCGTAACAGTGGGGTTCTTGTATAGCAGGGGGTCCTGTCTATGCAGGAAGGGATGCTAGTGGGCTTTTTCTGCCTTTCCTCACCCCATCATGTGAAAACAGAGCAAGAAGACAGGAAACCAGAAGAAAGCTTATGGGAAACCAAGTCGGTCAGCATGTTTGTCTCTGGTGTCTTGGCCTCTCAAACTACGAGAAAATAGATTTCCTCTGTTTGAGCGACTCAGGATATGGGATTTTATTACAGAATAAAGTAGACTAATAACAGTGAGTGCATTAAAACTCTGCATCCATCCGGTTTCCTGCAGATGTCATTTTTCTTTACTGCTGAATAAGTACTATTGTGTGTAGATAGCACTTCTTCATTATGCATTCATCTCTTGAAGGACTTCTAGGTTGGCTCCATCCCCTTGTGAATAGAGCAGCAGTATGCATGGACGTGCAAAGTGTCTCTGTGGCAGGAAATGGAGACTCCTTTGCCAGGAGAAGACCCTAGCCTGTAAAGTGGACCGAGAGAGGGCGATAGCACGTGATGAGGAAGGATGGGTGGATAAAAGGACACATGAGGCACAGAAGGGGAAGTGTCCGGGGTAGGGAAAATGGCTAAAACATACCCTATTTCAAAATGCCACAGGGATACGTAATACCTTGTACAGCATTTTCTAAAAACTACACAACTCTGTCAAATCTGATTCATTTCACATGCCTTTCCTCAAGCAAGTCTTTCTTTTTTTTTTAATTTTTAACATAATTTCTTTATTGAATCTTTGGGAATTTCACATCATGCACCCCAATTCTGCTCACTTCCCAGTCCCCCCATATCCTCCCCTCCCCACTGCAGCAGCCCCCCAAATGAAAATTTTTAAAAAACCAAACCAAACTAAAACAAGCAAGCAAACAAACAAAAAGAAAAACACAAGAACAAACAACAACAACAACCCTCTTCTGCCCTCCATCTTTCCTGCCTCTCCAACACCTTTTCATTGGTCCTGGTGGCATTGGGAGCCAAGGTGTGTCACACAGTCTACCCTTTTGTCCAATCAGCTCTTACAGTTATCAACTCATTTAATTTCCCATGACTCTTTTCTGGCTTACAAGTGGGGGAGGGGAGGGGTGTGTGGCAAAAAAGGAAAGGTTAAGAAAACAATAGAGATAGTCCACAATCTGTACGCCAGGCAAGCGCCTTCTTAATGTCTCATTATTTACGGTGCTTAAGTGTGTTAGGGCATGCATGCATGTTTTATGAAACTAAAGGTGATCTGAGTGGAGGAGGGTTCCTCGACCCAACCCCTCTTCTATCTATCAAAGCTAGAGTTCCAGAGATAAAATGTAATGATATAAACAGAGAGGCATACCTTGGACTCAGAGAGACTGGCAGGTATATGTGGTCTTGGAAAGTCCACTTAGATGTTCTATGTAAAACAGATGATAACATCTACTTGGTGAACACCCTGAGCCTTAAGAAACTGTGCTCACTGAAACAAATGTCACTCACTGGCCAGGGAGATGTCTAAATGGGTAAGAGGACCTGCTGCCAACCTGAGAAACTGTGTTCAATCCCTGGAATCCACATAGTAGAGGAGAGAACCAACTCCTACCAGCTGTCCTTTGACCTCCGCACATGAGCCATGCCATGCACACACACACACACACACACACACACCACACATACCACACACACACACACATACACACACATACACACACCACACACACACACACACACACACACTCATGTGCATTAAATAAGTAAATGTAAAAAATTAAAGTGTTAGCTTGTTATTACTAAGAGAAAGAATTTAACGCCGAGAACTATGGTGTTTGAATTGATCATCAATAAAAACAGGCACTGGTGCAAATCTATATTGTCTCTAGGAACTACATACCCAAACTCTTTACTATGCACAGAAACCCATGATACAATCTGAATCCTACTTTTATCTGTGAGTTAGTTTAATGGGCAAGAAGCCACAAGAAGCTCTGACCCCTTCGTGGAAAACGGTTCCTTCCTGTGTCTAGCACTGCCAGTGGCTTTGGATTGGAGCCACTGTTCTGAACTCTCAGCCAGGTCCCATGCTCTCACACGCAGCTCCTCTTCCAGTAGTCAGGGCTTCTAGACACTTCCATATGGTTCCTGACATCTGGAGCAAGCTAATGGCTTCAATTTTTTTTCAAAACTTTGAGTATTTTCATTTAAATACTATTTCCCTTTGATAGATCTCATTTTCATTACAATAAATTTCCAATAACATAATTTTATCAATATAATTCATTCTTATTATAAAAGAAATAAGTCAGATGTAAACCAGGGGAGGTGGTACATGTCTGTAATTTCACCACTTGGGAGGCTTAGACAGGATCCTGTGTTTCAAGTCAGCCATGGCTATATAGTGAGACTCATCTCCAACAAATGAACAGACAAGAACCAAAACAATAACAATGTATCAGCCATGATAGGAAAGAATACTGATCCATTCTCAAGACTGCTGAATGGTGTGAAGAAACTAAGATGTTGCTGCTTCCTGTAATATATAAAATCAGATAGCTGGGGGTGGAGGTGGGCATGGGACTCAGTCAGTAAAAAGTAGCCTTGCAAACAGGAGGGCCTGTGCTCAATCCCCAGAAACCATGTAAAGTCCTCTGACTTCCACATATGTACCTGAACATATGTATCATGCACAAACATATGTAGTAATAATAACACCATTTAATCTTTAAAAAGCCAGGCATGTAAGTGGGCTTCTACTATTAGGAAGGCAGGATCAGGTGGATCCTGTGACTAGCTAACCAGCCATCCTAGCCTACCTGGCAACTTCCAGGCCAGTGAGAGACCTTGTCTCAAGAAATAAACAAAATAACCACCACCAACAACAAAACCAAGTTGGATTAAAACAGGAATGATAAATGAGATTGTCCTTTGGATATTAAAAAAACCTTTTATTTATTTTTGGGAATTTCATAAGTATGTACTGTCTTTACATCATTTCCCTTCTCTTCCTCCCTCCAACTTCTTCCATGCCTCTTGCCCTACTCTCTCCTCAAATTATCTCTTACTCTTTAAGTATTGTTTCACACACACACAGACACACACACACAGACACACACACACACACACACACACACACACACACAATGTATACATATAAATTTATCAATACAACCTGCTAAGTCCACTTGGTGTTGCTCATATGTGTGTGTTTAGGGCTAACTGATTGAGATTGGATGACCTATTAAGGGCTCATCCCTGGAGCAGACTGCTTCCCCTCTCTCTGTAGTCATTAATCACCTATAGTCTTCATCTAGGGGTGTGGCCTTGAGGGATTTCTCCCACCCACACTGGCATGTCAATTGGTGCTGTCATTATTCGGGTCTTGTTTAGAAACTCCATGAGTGCAGCTTCTTTGTCATATGTAGGAGACACTGTCCTGCAGCAGATGTCCTGGCCCTCTGGCTGTCATAATCTTTCTGCCCACCTTCAGTGGCGTTCCCCGGGCCTCAGGGGCTCTGCTATAGATGTATCAACTGGGGTCGCCCCCTCCCACAGTTGTTCTTTGCATTTTGACCAGTGTGTCTTCCTGCAATGGTCTCAGTCTACTGCACAGAGAAGCTTCTTTGATGAGGGATAAGAGCGACATTTTCTGACAAAGGCTGTTAAAAAAAAATCAAACAAACAAAATAAATAAAATGAAGAACTAGATCATTTTCAGATGCTGTGTTTTGAGAGCTGCTTTAAATAACAGAAAACTTCTGATCGATGTAAATGAATCTTCACATCATAAGATACTGTTGTTTTCTTGTGTTCTTGGTGGTGCCGAGAATTGAACTTGGACTTTGCAAGAGCTCTGTGAGGCCTCTGCCACTGAGCTACATCCCTCGGCCCAATATACTACTTCATTTCTCCCAGTTGTTCCCCAAATTAACAACATAATTATATCTAACACAAAATAATTATATTTAACAAAATAATTATATCTATATATAAGATATATGATACCAATTAAATTTATT
>CABHPH010147807.1:0-26795 GCA_902168325.1 Peromyscus nudipes | reverse complement strand
TGAGTGTATCATGGGCAACATCCACTAAATTCCTATGAGCAGACTCTAGGTTAGGGATCAGCATTCTCATCTTATAGACGGAAACTTAGGACTCAGGCAACGAAAAGTATTTTTCAAATATTATTTGTCTAGTTAATGTTGGCACCAAGCTGGCAAGACCAAATCTGTCTGATGATGATACTTCCTTCCCCTACCCTACACACCATTTCTTTCTCTCTTAGAGCTAACTAACTCAGAAAGCCCTGTAACTGAACTCAGACTGGTCCTGAGTTCACACAAGATGCCAGGGACCAAAGTCAGGACTCCTGGTTCCTCTTTCCATTATGTGTCCTCTACTCCTTATCAATCTCCCCTGCAGACTGTGGAGCTGGGGGCGGGGGACTTAACCATTAAAGTCATCAGGTCACAAGGCAATAATTCATTCATTTAAGACATGTATTGGAATCCAAGGTGGCTTTCCTTCAGTTACCTGAGCACGAACTCCTGATTCAGTTCCATGAAAAGGAATCAAGTGTGGAGAGAGACAGATGTGGCCCCTAAGTATAAGCAAGGGAAGAACGAAGAGTCGGGGGTAGATGAAAAGGGCTGAGATTTTCACAGCTCGCCTTTGCCATGGAGGAAAGGAGCGGAAATGCTCAAGGGTGTGAGCTTGGATGATTCTTTCTTGCAGACAAAGTGGGAGAGTGCCCCAGGAGAAGTATGGAGTGCAGAGATGGGGTTTTAACCTCGTGCAGAACGGACTTCAACTGTGAGGCGCATCTCAAGTGTTGTCCTTCTGCCTGTGGGAAGATGTGCGTAGATCCTTATGAAGGTACTGGCATCCAGGTGGGAGGCAGAGTGCTTTTTGAGGTTTCCCACTTCTTGCTGTGTCCAGAACCAGCCAAACAATCCTCTTAGAGAGCAGGACCATCTAAGTGTTTATGCCCTTCTCATTCTGTAATTTAACTTTCTGCATTTAAGTCCAAGTCATGAGTTCAGGTGTAGTGGACACCAAGTAGTTAATCCTGATGCTAGACTTCTTTTGTATGACATTCAATCATTCACCAATAACCAGTGCCTTTTCTATGTCCACTATGTGTGAAAGCCAGTGTTTGCAATCAAACTTCATTCTAATTATTGTTTGAGAAATGAAGCATCCATTAACCCAGGTGCTTGAATCATTTTAGACCCTTTGGCCTTTAAAAGTACTTCCTAGAAACTCCAACATATAGACACCAAGCATTTAATAGAGATTCCTTCCTTCCTTCCTTAATTTTATGAATATCTAATTAATATATTAAGATAAGGGCCAAGCATAGTGGTGCACACCTTTAATTATAGCACTTGGGAGGCAAAGGCAGGTGGATCTCTTTGAATTCCACAACACTCTAGTCTACATAGAGAGACTCTGTCCCAAAAGGCAAAATAAATGAATATATATATATACATATATATATATATAGTTATGGCTCTTCATACCCCAAATTGAAATTACACAGGGACATGAAGAGAGACATGGATGCAGGACTTGGGCAGGTAGAGAGGCCAGTACACCTGCTGTATGGAAGTGCTTAAGAACCCAAGCTTGCCGAGTGGCAGTGGCGCACGCCTTTGGTCCCAGCACTCGGGAGGCAGAACCCAGGAGGATCTCTGTGAGTTCGAGGCCAGCCTGGTCTACAGAGAGAGATCCAGGACAGGCACCAAAGCTACACAGAGAAACCCTGTCAAAAAAAGAAACAAACAAACAAACAAAAAACCCAAGCTCTCTGTTAACTCAAAGCCATATGAGATCAACTTTTTCTTCTTTTCGCCTGAGACTACAATGAATGCACTTGTTGAACAAGTTGGGTTCATTGCTCATGACTGTCACAGAGAATGCTCATCACAGACAGCCACGAGGCATCTATCTCAGCAAAGATCTGTTTGAGTCTATTAGAGGCTTTGGGCGTGGGTTGGGTAATTCAGAGAGGGCTAGAGAAGTGAGGTTAGTCTTAAATTGGATAGAGTCCAAAAATAGGTTAATTCTGTGGCTGAACATCTATGGCTCTTATCTCTAAATGGTGGTTCTTATCTCTAAAGAGGGCATTTAGAATGAGGATAACTTGCCCTCTCAAAGCTCAAGGTATTCGGGAAGAAAGATCTGCTGCAGAATGGTTTTGTATGCTGTTTGTAAGGTACTCTACAAGAAATCGGTGACGCTCAGAAGAGCTGCTCAGCATCAAGCATGTGCTGTGGAGCTGGGACTGGAACATGTCTTTTTAAAAGATTTGCTTATGTTTTGTGTGTGGTTGTCTTGCCCGCACGCATGTATATGTACCACGTCTTCCTGGTGCCTGTCGAAGTCAGAAGAGGGTGTCAGATCCCCTGGAACTGGAGTAATAAACAGTGTGAGCCACCACGTGGATGCTTGGAATCAAGTCTATGTCTTTTAAAAAGAAAATCTGGGGGTCTGGAGAGATGGCTCAGCAGCTGAAGCCCTTGTTTCTCTTGCAGAGGATGCGTGTTCAGTTCCAGGAGATCTGACTCCCTCTTCTGGCTGCTGAGGGTACTGCACACATGGTACCTCTACATACCTGAAAGCGGAACACTCATACACATAAATTAAGGGGGCTGAGGATTAAAAGAAAAATCGCTACATTTGTTTATTTTTGTTTTATTGGGAAGGCTGCCTGCCATGGCATCTTTGTGGAAGTCAGCAGACAACTTGCAGAAGTTGGTTCCTTCCTTCCTGGAGATCCAACTCAGGTCATCAGGGTGGTGAGGAATGTCGAAACTCAGTGAGCAGCCATCTCCTCCTCCCACCTAGGTCTTTTTCTTGAACAGAACAGTAACGCTACCGATTATGAGGAAGGCTGGTGGGCGCAGCCGGAGCCCCTCTTTTCATGCCCATGCCTTACGCGGCTGCTTTGCTTCCTCACCTCAGAGCCCTGCATGTTACCCTCAGACACAGGGGACTGCCGTGACAACGTGACTCGCTGGTATTTTGACTCTGAGAAGTACTTTTGCAGACCCTTCACATACAGTGGCTGTCGTGGGAATGCCAACAACTTCCTCAGCAAGACGGACTGCAAGAATGCCTGCATTTTCCTTGGTAAGACCCATGTCCCTAGCAGTCTGAGGTCCTTGCTTAACTACTAACATTACACCAGTATAGTTACAGCCTCAGGCTTTGATCCAAACCCTAGCTCTGTCACTTGCTGGTTGAGAGGCTGTTGGCCAAGGGCTTGCCTTCATGATTTTTGGCTGAGAATATAAAATGGGGAAGTTAACAGTATTTACCTAATGGAGTTGTCGTGACTAGAAACCAAGACAGTGTAAGAATTGTGAGGCTGGGAAGTGAGGGAAAGTAAGCAGATAGGAGGTTTCTGGAAGTCAGGCCATGTCTTGAAGTGTTCCTGTGGGCTGCCCCCTCTCCCCATTCACTTTGCCATGCCTACACAAGGAAGTCTTGGGGTCAAAGCATGGCAAGGAGAAAGCATGGCCCTTCCTGTTCCAAGCCACCTCTCATTCAGAAAAGGTGACTCTCCAAACAGTCTCCATCTTGATGTCTTCCTTCTGCCTAGTCTTCTGTTGTCTACAGGTAAACACTTAAACTCCTTGAACTTACTTCTAAAGCTCTCTAGCTTCCATGTAACCCTGAGCAATCCAGGAGTCCAGCCCCTTCCTCTCTTTTGGGCAATTGGGTACCCGCCTCAGACTTTCTCTTTCCAAAGGTGGGTTTTCATACCACTCTCTTGAACACACCGATTCTCCTTGGCCCTTTACTCGGGGGCTTAATCCTATTCCAGCTCTTGATTTTATACTCCAGCTACCCATGATTTCTCTATTCTTGAAGTCTCCACTAATCCCCCAAAATGAGACAATACACAAAACATGCTCATAAACGTTGGCCTGTGGAACCTGAAGCCCATGTCTAACTCTTTGGAGGGAGATGTTTCTCATCATATCAACCTGTTGAGCATCATCATAAGGAACCACCTTAGAAGGAAGCATAGACAGGTCCGTTCCAAAACCCCAGGGAATAAGTGTAGACCTGGGAGAGCATGGTGAAGGTAAAGCCTACAGATTCCTTCTTCAGTACAATGATCAGTACCAATAACATTGGGAGCCAATGTGCTATGGGGCTTATGCATCAAATAATGTGGATTAGGATATTACTTTCCTCTATCTACTGCAAGTTTCTTTGCCTTCTTGATTCAGGAAGAGCAATCAGCTTGCTGATTGTTGGCAGGATTCTGTGCCATCAAAGATATAAAAGGCATGGCATGTATAGAAACTGTGGATTAACTTATTGGCACTGTATTTCTACCCTAAGTTTTGTGAGGCATGTTGACAAATATTCTATCATCAACACTTTGTTTTTGTTTGTTTGTTCGAACTCTGTAGCCCAGGCTAGCTGGGAACTTGTGGCAGTTCTT
The DNA here is from genome assembly GCA_902168325.1 of Peromyscus nudipes. Taxonomy (NCBI): domain Eukaryota; kingdom Metazoa; phylum Chordata; class Mammalia; order Rodentia; family Cricetidae; genus Peromyscus; species Peromyscus nudipes. The sequence goes on along the minus strand of CABHPH010147807.1, from coordinate 22,398 downwards.
CTGTCTCAGCCATGCAAGTGCTGGGGTTATAGGTGTGAGCTACCATACTTGGCTCCATCACCAACACTGTAGATGAGAAAGCAGAGTTAGAACATTCCACTTCGCTGCCCAGCAATGGACAGTTGGTTGGGGGTGGAGCTGAAGTTTTAACTTAATTTCTCAGCCTTGATGTGTCTGAACAGCAAAGCCAAATTTATGACCTAACTTGAAGAAGCTAGGACCATATGCTTCCCTTTCTGGAAGGTTCTAAAACAGCAGAGGTTCTCAACCCATGGGTTGTGACCCCCTTGGGGTTGCATGTCAAGTATTTACATTACAATTCATAACAGTAGCAAAATTACAGTTATGAAGTAGCAACAAAATAAGTTTATGTTTGGGGGGGTCACCACAACACAAGGAACTGCATAAAAGGGTCATAGCATTAGGAAGGTTGAGAACCACTGCTCTAAAGAATCATGGAGCCATGGGCTTGAAGGTAATTGGACAATAAATACCTTTGATAGTCAAACACATGAGCCAGATATGATGTTTTATAATCCCAGTACTTATGAGGTAGAGGCAGAAGGATTAAGAGTTCAAGGCTGGCCTTGGCTACACAGTGAGTTCAAGACCAGCCTGGGCTACACGTGACTTTGTCTCAAAACACTAAAACTGAAACAAAAGCAAGAACAACTTTTTTTTAAAATTTTTTTTAATCTGAATCTGATCTGAGAAAAAGAAAGAAAGAAAGAAAGAGAGAAAGAAAGGAAAGAAGGAAGGAAGTCCTTTCATGCTACCCAGAGAGGTATGCATGGTTTTTTCTCCACATTATAACTCAAAGGGAATCTTTCACACAATATCTGGAGCCCTTGACAGCCTGACAATGAGGAGAGAGGATGTTTTTACATTCATTGCTGCAGGAACTCACACATCTACCATAGACAAAGTGACAGTATGCACATCACAAACCCGAAGATGACAGCTTTGTGTGGATGTCACGTAACTGCCTCTGTTTCACAGACGCTGGGCCTACTTAGTGCAAGGGCTTCCGACATGAAGCCCTCTCTATGGCACGGTGAACCTTACGTTTTTGTTCCTCCTCAGCCTACTGGGGATGGTCAGGGCAAGCTGAACCGAGGTACGGTCATATTACCCCCGAGGAGGAGGAGAAGCTTGCTGCAGGTCAGTGAGGTGCTGGGGTGCTGTAAAACTCACCTCGGCTCTGTTGCAGTGAAGAAAGGACAATGCCCACTCTTCCCTTTCCAAATGCGAATGGAGTGCCCGGCCACCTGTAAGAACGACATGGATTGCCTGGAGAAGGAGAAGTGCTGTGAGTCCAAGTGTGGCTTCGTTTGTGCCAGGGCCTGGCTGGGTAAGGACTGGACAAGCCTCCTGGGGTCTACTGGGCATATGCCATGGATGTCATGATACCCCGTGAAGTGGGTGAGAAGGTAGTCTAGGGTGGCCTGGATCTCACTATAATAGAGTCAAGCCAACCTCAAACTTAACCATCCTCCTGCCTCAGCCTCCTGAGTACTACATCAGCACCTACCTGGCTGGGAGGTGGAGAAGTCCCTTGAGCTTCAGATGTCTCTCGCCCTAATCTTTGCGGTATCTCAGGAGGCTTTTTTAAAAGAGCCCGATAGTGCTCTTGTGCTGACCTCCTGGCCTCTGGACCCTTGCAGTGTTCTTCAAAAGCTCTTGTGAGTGCGATTATTCTGTTTTTCCTCAAAAAAAAAAAACTTGCTTATTCTGAGTCTTCATCCTTTAGTGACTGCAAATTGATGGTCCAGTGGTAAGTGTGAGCATGTGTGCACAGGTGTATACACACACACACACACACACACACACACACACACATCCATTAGGTATATCCCCCCTAAAAACCTGCATCCTATAGGAGAGGAAAGATTGTAAACACTTCCGAAGTGGCTGCCTGCCCCTGGCTTCTAAGCCTGGAGGTGCATTAAAGTCATTGCACAGCAGAATGGCAAGAGCCAAGGGGCTTTGACTGACTTCAACTGTTCTTCTGCCTTTCTGCAAGGCTTTGAGTGCTGGATAGTCTCCCATCCCCATTGTTCATTAGATAAAGGAGTTCTGAGACTCCCTCCACCTCTACTGCTCTGGGATTGTGTAACTCAAGTCCACTGATTATGCAGGGGAGGGGGAAATCTTATCTGTTTACTTAATTGCACAAGACCTTTCTTGATCTTGAAGTTATTAGTCACAGAGAGTTGACACTCTGCCTTGTCCATCCTCCTCCTCCTCCTCCTCCTCCTCCTCCTCCTCTTCTTCTTCTTCTTTTTTGGTTTTTCGAGACCGGGTTTCTCTGTGTAGTTTTGGAGCCTGTCCTGGAACTCACTCTGTAGCCCAGGCTGGCCTCGAACTCACAGAGATCCGCCTGGCTCTGCCTCCTGAGTGCTGGGATTAAAGGCGTGCACCGCCGCCGCCGCCGCCGCCGCCGCCGCCGCCCGGCCCTCTCTTCTTAACTGTAAAGGGAAGAGGTTTAGTTAGAATAAAACCTGGGTTGAGGGGACCTGTGCAAGCATGAGGACCTGAGTGTGGTCCCCAAACCCTTGTAAAAGCTGTGATCTGATGCTGCCAGGTGGAGACAGGGGCATCCCAGGAGCTCAGTGGCCAGCCAGTAGAACTGAAGTGAGGAGTTTCAGGTTCAGTGAGAGACTTTGTCTTTTTTTTTTTTTTTAAATAAAAGGTAGTGAATTGGTTGATTGAGGAAAGACATTTTAATGTCAACATCTGGCCTCCACTCATACCTGCACAGGCAAGCACATCTGTGCACACCACACACACACACACACACACACACACACACACACACACACACACACGTAAGGAAAGAATAAAATGTTATCTGGGTTTCCAAATTTCTGTCAGATTATTTCAAATATTTCAAAGTCAAGTGTCCTATTTTACTTCACAAAGTCAAAACAGGCTTTTGCCCAAGTAAGCCCATGATGTGTTCGAAGATCGATAAGCCCAAGTGTTTAAAGGACAGTGACTGTCCCCTGAATGAGAAGTGCTGCACACGCTGTGGACTGAAGTGCTTGGAACCCAAATTCTGAACGGTGAGTGGGACAAAGCACCATTGTCAGAATGATGAATTATGAGTAGCGTAATATAAAGCTGTCACTTCTGTCTTGTCCAACTACCCTGACAAATGATGCTGTCAATTATGGCAATACTGATAGGCTTGCTGTGATTTAAATACATACATATTTAATTTAAGTTTTACTTTTATTTATGTGTGAGGATATGTGAGTGTATAGAGGTGTGTGTGTGTGTGTGTGTGTGTGTGTGTGTGTGTGTGCAGCAGAGGGCATCAGATTCCCTGGGTGCGAGCTGCCTGCTGTGGGTGGTGGGGACCAAACATACTCCGCAAGCATCATGACCTACGCTTGATCCCCAGAACCTATGTAAAATTTCTGGGTGTGAAAGAATGTTCTTATGATCCCAGAGCTGGGGAGACAGAGAAGGAGCTATGGGGATCAGTGGCTGGCCTAATCATTGGCCTAATCAATGAAAGACCCTGTCTCAAAAACAAGGCAGATGGTACCTGAGGAACAAACACCCAAACTTTACATCTGGCCTCCACACATGTGTGCACACATGTACATAAACACCAGCACACATAACTGTACCTGCACACACATGTTCTTGCATATACATGTACCTGCGTACATATATGCTCACAAGCACATATACATGAAATACACAACCATATCCTAGTGACCAGGAAAAGATACATACAAGAGCCTTCCAACTGGGCTTGATGGCACACACATCCTGACACTCAGAAGGCTGAGGCAGGAGGATTGATACAAGACTGGGCCAGCCTGGTGTGCATTGCAAGTTCCAGACCATCTATGAAGACTGAGAATCCAGGGAGACCTTGTTTCAAAACAAAACAAAACAGAAACCAGGCTGGGGAAAGATGGCTCAGTGTAAAGGTGCCTGATTCCAGGATGACCTGAGATTTATCCCTGGGATCCACGTGATGGAAGGAGAGAACCAACTCCTGATGGTTGTTTTCTGACCTCCACACACATAGAATGGGACACACATGCACAGTAAATAAATAAACAAATGTAATTAAAAATAGAAAACAAATAAAAATAGGAATGTTTCAAAGTTCTTATAAAAGTTATCTATCTACCTATCTACCTATCTACCTATCTATCTATCTATCTCTCACTCAATGCCATGTCTTAAAATCTAACCTATGCCCTTGCATGTAAAATAAACCCGAGGAAAATAAAGACCCTGATGTGGGGGTATTGTGTTCCCCAAAATATTGTGTATGCTAATAAACTTATCTGGGGTCAGAGAACAGGACAGCCACAATATTAAACATAGAGGTTAGGCAGTGGTAGCATACGCCTAGCATTCCAGAGACAGAAATCCCTCTAGATCTCTGTGAGTTCAAGGCCACATTGGAAACGGCCAGGCACGGTGATACACACCTTTAATCCCAGAAAGCCACACCTTTAATCCCAAGGAGTGGTGGTAGAAAGCAGAAAGGTATATAAGGCGTGAGGACCAGAGGCATTTGGCCTGGAGAAGCATTTGGCCTGGAGAAACATTTGGCCTGGTTAAGCATTTAGGCTTTCAAGAAGCAGCAGTTCAGCTGAGGCCCATTCGGAGATGAGGACACAGAGGCCTCCAGTCTGAGGAAACAAGACCAGCTGAGGATCTGGTGAGGTGAGATAGCTGTGGCTGGTTCTGTCTCTCTGACCTTCCAGTGTTCACTCCAATACCTGGCCCGGGTTTGATTTTATTAATAAGAACTTTTAAGACTCCTGCTACACCCTGAAACCTTTCTGGATTCTGCCAGCCTGTAGATACCCATGTAGTATGAAGACTCTGGTGCCTAGCGGCCCTGGCTTGGTCCAAGGAAGGCAGGACAAATACTAAGCATGTGAACTTTGGGTCTAAAACACTCTCCTACGGTCTTTTCTTTCCATTTCTCTTTCTGGAAGTAAAACATAAAAGAAGCAGGATCCAGAGACAAGTAAAATCTGCCATAAGCTGGCCACTCCTTGTTTCTTCATTCACAGATGACAGAGTTTGAACTGAAATGAACTCCTGTCCTGTGTTTCCTCTGCCATGATAAAACAGCATGACCAAAAGCAAGTCAGGGAGGAACGGGTTTTTTTCTGTTAGAGTTCCACATCACAGTCCGTCATCAAAGAGAAGTCAGGGCAGGAACTCAGTGAAGAAACCCGGAGGCAGGAGCTGAAGCATTAGCCATGGAGGAGTGCTGCTTACTGGCTTGCTCAGCCTGCTTTCTTCTATATGCCAGGAAAACCTGCCCAGGGGTGGCATCACCCACAGTGGCCTGGGCCCTCCTACATCAACCACTAATTAAGAAATGCACTACAGCTTGCCTCCAGGCCCTCCTTATGGAGGCATTTTCTCAGTGAGAATCCCTCTTCCCAAATGGCTCTAGAATTGTCCATCTGACATAAAACTAGCCAGTACACCCCCAGAGGCTGGTGTTTTGAATGCTCGTTCCCCACTTGGTGGCGCTGTCTTGGGAGACTGTGGAAGTAGGGTCCCTCGGGGAGGAGAATAGTCCAGCTTTTGGTTCCGGCCTTGATCTCTGCTTCCCGACCTGCCCAGTGAACAGTCTCTGTCAACCTGACTGGCCACCACAGACTGACCCATTCCACCATGCTCCCTGTACTGATGGAAAGAAAGCCTCCACACGGTGAGCCAGAGCAAACCTCTCCACGCTGAGGCTTTCTGTCTGGCATTCGGTCACAACACTAACGACGCTAATACAAGAAACGTCACTTAAACAGAGTGTGGCGGCGCGCGCCTTTAGGCCAAGACTCAAGAGGCAGAGGCAGGCAGATCTCTATGAGTTCCAGGACAGCCTGGTCTACATAGCAAGATCCAGCCCAGCTGGAGATACATAGTGAGATCTTGTCTCAAAACACAAAACAAACAAAAGCAGAGAGAGGGAGGACAGAGAGAAAATTTACTTAAAAGACTGAAAAAGACTGAATTCCCTCTTTTTTTTTTTTTTTTCTTTCAGGTTTCTGCTCTCAGCCTGGACAGCAACCAGGAAGAATTACTTCCCTAATGGATAAGAGAAACCCTTTTATCTTTCGAGTCACCCTTGGTACGAGGTGCAGATGGTCATCCACACACTTGGTACACAACTGTCTAGCAGCCACTTCTCTTGACACGCCTTCGACTGTGGATGTGACATCTTAGGCTTTGTTACTGCCATGCAGGGTGTGCCTGTCCAAGTGGTCCTGGGACTTTTCCAACCCACTGGCCACTGCTGTGGAATAATCCTCTTTGACACTATCAAGATTTGTCACTGGAATTGGTTTAATAAAATGCTGATTGGCCAGTAGCCAGGTGGGAAGTATAGGTGGGGTGGCCAAACTAAGAATGATGGGAAGGAGAAGGGCAGAGTTGGAGTTGCCAGCCAGACACAGAGGAAGCAAGATGAGAATGTCATACTGAGAACAGATACCAAGCCATGTGGCTAAACATAAATAAAAATTATGGGTTAACTTAAGTGCAAGAGCTAGTTAGTAATAAGCCTGAGCTACTGGCCCAACATTTACAATACTATAAGCCTCAGAGTGATTATTTGGAAGCATCTGCAGTTGGGGCAGGACAGAGAAAATCTTCATTTATATATTGTGCCCACTGTCTGGTGTGGATTTACATAAGACCTGAGGAAGCTTTAAAAAGGTTCTGAATGCACAGAAACAGAACCACACTGGGCTCCTCATTTCATAGTCTCACATCAGCAGCAGTGCAGACATGTCTCCCAACAGCTGCCTGAGAGATGGAGACCCTGCATTTTCTGGATGTTCTAACTCTCCTTACACTCTACTGTGGAGCCCACTACCTCCTGCACCCAAAGCCCCCGAGACTTCCTCGTGGATTCTGCCCCACACCACTGTCTGACACACGAACTTGATGCTTACCGTGTCCTTGCTCCTGGGTCTGGCTTCCTGCTGCTCAATTCTTCATCTTATAATCTGTCCATTTTCTCTGCCTCTTCGTTTGTGAATTTCAATCCTGCATGTTTTCCTAAAATTGACCCATTTTTCTGTATATACCAAATGTATTATTACTACATATTGTGGAGATCTATTGTGTACCCTAATAAAGCTTGCCTGAGGATCAGAGGACAAAGCCGGCCACTAGATTAGACATAGAGGTCAGGCAGAGATCTGTCAGAGTGAGGCAGTAGTGGCACACACCTTTAATCCCACAAGTGACATGGCTGGGCAGAGAACAGTAGATAAGGCACGAGGAGACAGAGACTAAGGTAGTTCAGCTGAGACCCTTTTGGGTGAGGACTCAGTCTGAGGAAACAGGATCAGCTGAGGAGTTGTCGAAGTGAGGTTGGCTGTGGCTTGCTCTGCTTCTCTGACCTTTCAGCTTTCACCCCAATATCTGGCTCCAGGTTTTTTTTTTTATTATAAGATCATCTAAGATTCGAACAGCATCATATAAATTCACATCTTTAACTTTGGTTAATGTTTTGACTCATACAGTCATGCTTCCAGCCACTCATCTGCCCACTACCCATTCCATCCTCTTTCTCACTTGGCCAGTCTCTCACCATCTACCCAGGTCCCCAAGCTCAACCTTTAATCATCTACCTATTATTTTCCTCCCTGCCCCACTCTCTCATACACCAGCCTAGTTATTCATCAATTTTTACATCCACCCATTCTCAATCCTTTTATCAATCCACAAGCCAAACTTCCAATCAAATAATCTCCATCAGCAGTCCTACCCATCCTACTACTAACTATTATGTGTAGAATCTTAAATGTCCCCTAAAAGCTAGCATGTTGAAGGAAGCTTTGGTCACTGGACACTATTGGGAAGCCTTAGGAGATGGGAATCGAGTCAGAGGAATAAGTCTATTGGAAGCATTCCCTTTAGGGACATACTGATGCTATTGTTCCTTTCTTCCTGCTTCCCAGCAGCCATGAAAAGGAAGTGGGCAGCGTAGGTCTACCACACATTCCCCACCATGATGGTCTGCCTCCAGTCAGGTCCAAATGAATGAGTCCAAACAACTATAAACTGAAACAGTCAACATAAAATGTTCTTTTTTAAAATGACAAATATCTTATTTAGAATGTGTGTTTGTGCGTGTGTGTGCGCACATCCCACAGATACATGCTGTGGGATGGTCTGTATGTCAAACATGTTGCTTATTGGTCAATGAATAAAACACTGATTGGCCAGTGGTCAGGCAGGAAGAAGTATAGGCGGGACAAGGAAGAGAGAATTCTGGGAAGTGGAAGGCTGAGGAGACTCTGCCAGCCGCCACCATGACAAACAGCATGTGAAGATGCCGGTAAGCCACAAGCCATGTGGCAAGGTATAGATTTATAGAAATGGATTAATTTAAGCTATAAGAACAGTTAGCAAGAAGCCTGCCACGGCCATACAGTTTGTAAACAATATAAGTCTCTGTGTTTACTTGGTTGGGTCTGAGCGGCTGTGGGACTGGCAGGTGAAAGAGATTTATCCTGACCGTGGGCCAGGCAGGAAAACTCTAGCTACAGATACATGTGGAGTCCAGAGGACAATATTCAAGAGTCAATTCTTTCTTTCTACCACGGGGGTCCTGGGGATCAATTTCAGGTCATCAGGCCTAGCAGCAAGGACTTTTATACACTGAGCCATCTCACAAAACCAAATTTCCCTTCTCTTAGGTTGAATATGTTAAATATTTTGTCACAGCAACAAAAAGCTGACCAACCTTATGTTCTGTTCAATCTGCTTCACTGAGCTTTTCATCCGACCAGCCATCCATAATCCATGCACTCAGGCATCCAAATACCTGAACGTTTCTCTCACCTTTCTTTCTACTCATCCAGCCTCCTCCCATCTATCACTCTACTAGACACCACCCACCCATATGTCAGCTTACATACCTACCAGTTGCCCTGCCTGTCTTGCTCATGCTGAGAGTTTATTCTGAACCTCCTCACGTTAAGGACCAGTTGCTGGACATTGACCTGTTTCATGAATCTCAGAACCTATTTGGGAGAACAGATGTGCAAGTTAGCAGTTCCGTTAGGCGCACTAGGGATGATATAGGGAGTCATCCATACAACAGGTCTGGCTGGCTGCTGTCTGTCATGTGAAACAAGTTCAGGACAATGACCTACACAATATGTTAACAACCCAGCCAAAGAAAGCGGAAACCCTTTTTGTTAACTTTGCCCTATGCAGAGTGTCTCTGTCCCTTCTAGCCTGGGTTGAACACTTGGTGCTACAGATTCATGCTGCCTGAGGGGGCTGCTCAGGTCTGCGCCCTTCTTTTTCTGACAGCACACTTTGAACCCAGAAGCTCTGCAGTGTTGTTGACCTTGATTCAGCTGTTGTCACTCAGATCTGTGACTTCATTTCAGTGTCTCCTCAGGCGACAGAGTTTGTGTCACACAGTGGAGGCCCCCTGTGGTCTGTAACATTCAGCAACACTGTGGCAAATACTATCAAAAGCCTCTGATATCAGCCTGATTTCCCACAATGCCCTGCTCTCTGTGGCAACATCTTTACTCTTTGGCCTTAGTTAAAAAAAAAAAGGGGGCCCAAAGAGATGATAAAGGAGAAAATGGTGGGAAGAAACTGTAGGAGAGGGAGAAGGGAACCCAGAGACTGTGGGTCTCCCACAGGAGTTAATGGTAGATACTGATATGAAGAGATGCCAGGACAATAGACACCATCGGAGACGAACAGAGGGTGTGCTTATTGGTACAGATGCTTTAGAAAGGGGTAAATGAATGGGATAGAGGGCATTCCACATTAACTTTGAGTCACCAACATGGAGACCTGAGAGGGTGGCATTTACTCTTAATGTGGCATGGGACAGTGTAGAGTACTCTTTGCTCAGTACTCTGGTTGACCAGAAGGCTAGCCCTATGTAGTCCAAGCAGCAAGGGCATAGTAAGATGTGAGCTTTCTCCATAGATGTGGGCTGTGAATGTCATTAGCTCCGCTTATGATCTCAGGAACTTGGTGTGCCCAGCAAGATAGTAGGTGACTGGCTTTTCTCCAGCTCTACAGCCAAGGTTGAGAGAATCAGCTGGGCTAAGGCAGCCAGACATTTCCTTGTTCTAGAACCACCAGCCAGTCTAGCCCCTCACCAGAATGAAGTTTTCTGGATTTGTGAGCATCCTCGTGTTATTTGGCCTGTTTGCAAATGTCCGGGGACCTAGTCTAACTGACTTTCTGTTTCCCAGTAAGTACTGGTTTTCTACTTTTGTCTGGGAGAAAGGGAAGTTTGCTGGGAGGAAGAGACAAGGAACAATTCCTCAGGTTTAGGTTGCCTTTCTGTGTCTTCTCCCTGGATGTGGTTTGGGCAAGGAGGGAGACACTTAGAAGGTCTGATGTCCTTTGTGTCACTACAAGGACAAGGGTCTGGGGAAACACTCCTTGAAGTCCCTTTGAAGAACTATCTTCCTTGGGGAGGTGAAGAATCATGGATCCAGCATTTATAGGAAGACCCCTCACACCTCGAGAGAGGCAGACCCCTTTGTCGGGAGCTCTGGGGTCAGAGTTGGTGGGTTGAAAACTGGTAGCAAAGCCAGTTCTTTGGAGATCTTGAGCAAAATATTTAAATTTCATGTAGCCTCTCTGAAACTTGATTCCGAAACCCAGCTGTGGCTGGGAGAGGAATCACTGTACAATGTCGCCCTCCAGAGGAAGTCACCAACAAGGCTACCTCAAGACTGACTATAGAGCAGCCTGAACCAGTGCTCTAGGTGAGGGGCTTTCGATCCCAAAGAGGCCTTTCCAGTGTCTTGAGACAGTTCAGGTTGTTACGATATGAAGGAGATGCTGAGGATGTCTAGTGCCTAGAAGCTAAGGTTGCTGCTAAGGGTCCCACAAAGCACAAGACAGTTCCCACGGCCAACAGGTGATTATCCAGCCTAAGTGTCTCCAGTGACTGAAAACTGTTGCTTCAGTGGCTGGGGGTAGACCAAGGATGGAGATAAGAAGGTAAAGAGTGGGGGATGGCTGAAGAGCTTAGAGGAGAGGGTATTGTGGGAAACAGGAGTGAGGAAAAGGATTCTTTCAGGGTGAACAAACTTGAACACATGCTTCCCTTGACTCCCCAAACTGAAGGCCCCCAAGACTCAAAGACTGCTTCTTCCTTAGGGAGATGTCCCCGATTCAGAGAACGCTGTGAACACAAAGAAATGAATCTGTGTACCAGAGACAGAGATTGCCAGGGAAAAGAGAAGTGCTGCCTCTTCAACTGTGGGAAGAAATGTTTAGACCCCCAACAAGGTAATATGAAAGGCTTCGGAATACCACACGCCTTCTACCCATGTCTCCTCCCCTGCCCACCTGGGTTGCCATTGGCCCAGCTCACTGAGGGGTGCTGTTTAGGTGAGATTGCTGGATTTGGGGTCCTGCGCTTTAGAGTTATTATAGCTCCTGAAAAGGTGTGTGGTAGTAATGTCCTTATCCTAGTGGGTAATATATGAGCCTCAGTTTCCCCCAAATAAATGAAGAGTGCATGGGTGGGATTGAATCAGACTATTTCTTGACTGTTTTCACCACCATGATTTTCTGAGTCCCCAAGTGGCCGTCGTCATCCTAACATATGCTCACATTGTCCGTGACAAGCAAGGTGATTTATCTTTCCTAGCTTTTCACTGCTGAGCAATTGCCTCTCTGCCCAGATGAATCTGACTTTGTATTGGGAAACCTGCCCTGACATTCCAGATCAGAGCTGCAATCTCAACTCCGTCCCTGCCTCTCTGAACTCCCAAAAGGCTATCTGAGAATTATTTAGAAAGAGTTACTAAGTGTTTCTGATATCCACTTTTTAAGTTCATTTTGCGCTAATAAAATATGAGAGGTTAATTATGAAGGAAAAGGGCTTATTTAGGTCAGTTTTTGAGGCTGGGACCACACATCATGGGTAGGCACCAGCATGGACCCCACAGGAGAAGATGGGCAGGAGGGGTCACATAATCACCAGAAACCAAGAGGGGCTTAGGGTCCTACCATCCGTTTTGGAGGACATGTTCCAGTTGATCTAGGAGTCTCCCAACAGATCTCATCTCTTGAAGGTACCACAACCTTGTGGACCAAGACTCCAAAACATGAGCCTTGAGGGGAACACACGTAAACCGTATCCAGACCACAGTGCCTGTACTAGCACCCAACCTGTTCACTGTGGTCAGGGCACCGTGAAGTCTCGAGGTAACCACACTCAGAGCTGAGTTCAGAATGAAGGGTCAGAGTGGAAGGGAGGCTGGAAAGGCTCACCAGGGAGGGAACGGCTTACAAAGACCTCAGTGGGGGATCCCAGGGAGGCAGAGAGTGAGCATGATGCCAGTCATTGGAAAAGGCCCTCAGTGTGCTCGGATCATATAGTCTGATGGACCCGAAGAAAGACTCTCATCTTAATCCTAAGAACCGTGGACTTGAAGACCTTTACAAGCAGGAGATGAAATGACCCACATGTGTGACCCTCCAGAGCTCGAGGGGGTGACTAGGGGGACTGAAGGTATGAGAGGGTTTCCAGGAGAAGGGAAGTGATGGATTCACCTGGACATAGCTTCAGTGAAGGAAGGAGTGGGTGGCACTTGAAAAGTATTGAGGAACGTGGGATGTGACAGGACAACAGAGCTGGCAGACAAGGTGACATGTCGGGGGTCTGACTCCAGACTTCCTAAATTCGGATCTCAGGTCCGGTTTTTAGCATCTTATAACGAGAAATCCAAGGGAGTCTGGTTAAGGTATTAGGGAGTTTATTATGACATAAACTGGGGAGAACAACTCACTAAACAGGATAGGTGAAATCATCGCAGAATCCTGGAAGGGTGATGACTAGCTCCACGCTGCTTCTACTGCCTGAGTCAATCTACGCCATGCAAGCCCATGAGGGAGAGAAGAGAGTGAGGAGTATGTGCCTCTTGGGTCTTAAGCTAGCCCCGAGGCCATGTGCTAGGAGCTGGTACCTCAAGATCGTAGATGGAACAGGTACCCGCTACAACGTCTTTTTAACGAAGTAACAGTCTTGAACAAATTAACAGTCTTTCTCTGTGCTTCCACTTCTTCACACGATGAAAGGACCCAGGCTAACGGCTCTGTTCACTCCCTTAGAGTGCTCAGAGCAAGGCCAGGCACAGGGCAGAGCCACCTGAGGCCCATTAGTTTAACTGGCCTGAGAACTGAACAAGGGTGATCAAGCGTCTTCTTCGTCTCTGAAAGCATTCAGCAAATGGTAAGAGCTCAGGGAATGAGTTATTCAGTTCATGTAAGGGTATGTCTTCCTTCCCCTTTAACACTCCATAAAGCTCTGTACCATGCCAAGCACCTGCTAGACATCTGAACCCCAAAATGAAGTCAGACACAATCCCTGCACACTGGAAATCCACCATCCCAGGAACAAGACTGGAGGCTTTTTTTTTTTAATGATAAATGAACACACAAGCTTCAGAAATAAGGTAGGGAAATGCAGGCTTTGATTCAGGCAATGGCCATGATGTGGGATATAGAGTGGAGTTAAGAGAGACATCACAGGGAACTGATTTTTGAGAAAGGTTTTGAACAAAGAATAAGCATTCTGCTAGCAAGCAACGGTACGTGTGGCTGTGCAATGGTATGGTGGTGTCATGTAGCATGGGGTGCTGAACTGAAAATCACCGTAGCATGGGGCTGGCTTAAAAGGATTCCATGGCAGAAGAGGCCAGAGCCAGGCATAGGAGCCAGGAGATGAAGGACATTGTGAGTCAAGGAAGGACCTTGTAATGAAGCCGAGGTCTTACCTGTGGAATGACATGATCGGTTTGTTTTCAAATCCATTAGCTCTTCCTCCCTGGTGGTGTCCATGGCAGATGGATTGGAGGAGCCAGGGACGGAGGCAGGAGAAATCGGAGACTGCCTCAGTGGAGACTGGGGCTTGAAGAGCCTGGCAGAGAGGTGAACTGTGAGGAGGTGGAAAGCAGCTGCTGTGGGGCCTTATGGTCAAGGAGCTTGTGGGTCAGCTGGAGCCTGTGTGAGTCTGTTAGCACCATTGGAAGAAAGTGCCACAGACCGCTGGCTTCAGTGAGAGTAATGTGTTTTCTGACAGTTCTGCAGGCTCAAAGGAAGAGGTTAGGTGACGGTGGGGTTCCAGGGAGGTCAGAAGAAAATTTTGTGGAATCTCTTGTCTCCTACCACCTTTTCATGGATTCTGAGATTGAACTCAGGTCCTCAGGCTTACACAGTAAGTGCCTTTATTTGTTGAGCCGTCTCCCTGGCTCATGAATGAGAACTTGATTACACGTCTCTACTAATATCTGGTGGCCTGCTGGCAATCTGTGGCATCCCTTGGTCTGTAGATACATCATTCTGATCTCCACTTTCAAGTGTACACAGCCTCCCCCCTGGTGTGTGCATCTCTGTCCAAACTTACCCCTTTTTCAAAGAGCCCCAGCCATATTGGATCAGAGGCCCTTGGTCCTCCAATATGCAACCACCTTAGTTGACTGTATCTGTAGACTGAAGGTCCAGTTCAATAACAGAGTGCTTGCCTAGCATGCATGATGTCCCCAGTCCATTCTTAGTACCCCCAAAAACAGGACAGGGGAGGGTGTCACCTGTGTAGTAATTCTTTTGCCTCACTGTGACAAAATGCCCAACAGAAACAACCGATGTCCAAATGGTTTCTTTTGGCTCGTGGCTTTGAAGGGCCTCGGTACATCACTATGAAAACAGCATGGCGGAGTGCGTGGTGTCAGAAGTGCGTGGTGGCTTCAGACAAGGAAGCAGGGCTAAGCTCTAACCTTAAGCCCTCCCCTAGCAACCTACTTCCTCCGGCTAGACTCCACCTCCTAACAGGTCCCACAACCTCCCAAAATATCATCCCTAGTTGGTGACAAGCGCTCAAAATGCAAGCCTGTGGGGGACATTTCATGTTCAAATCATAACCACCTGAAAACATCCTACCTCCAGGGATGCAGATACTCACCACAGCATCTCCCATCAAGTACATGCAATATGTTCGTGATGTTGAACTCCTAGAGTGTGAGAGGGAAAAGAATTCTGTTCCAAATTCATGCACAGTGGCTTTCAGAGAAAGGGACGACATTGTTTTGTTCCGGATTGCACTCTGAGTTCTCAACCCTGGGCTCTCTCTGCAGATATATGTAGCCTGCCAAAAGACTCTGGCTACTGTTTGGCTTATTTCCCCCGTTGGTGGTATAATAAGGAAAACAGCACGTGCCAACTCTTCATCTATGGTGGCTGTCAGGGAAACAATAACAACTTCCAATCCCAAAGAATATGCCAGAACGTCTGCAAAAAAAGAAGTGAGTCTTGGGGGCCCCATCTAAATTCTCACCAGAGCGGTCTTGGGAGGTGTGGGTGTGGGGCTGGCCTGTCCTTCTCAGACCTGATGTAACTGATCTGATTAGGAGCGGTGGTGGGGGTGGGGTGTGGGGGCAGATGGACCCGAGACTGTGGCCCTCTGGAAACTGAAGATGGAAAGGCATGGGGGAGTTAGCAAACAAGAAGGGATTTAGGAGGGGTGAAGGGGAATGGAGAAGGGTCCCAAAGATCAACTGCAAAATGACCAGCGTTTCCAGCCCCACCTGGGCACACTGACCAGGGAACCGTCCCAGCCCACCAACTTCTTCTTCACTTTCTTTTGCCGGCGATCTGATTCTGTCCATCTTTCCTTGAAAGAACAAACTGACTTTTGTTTTAGTAGTCTTTTGAGTGGGCATACAAAATAACAAGTTTCATTATATTTTCATCCCTAGATGCTTGCTCACATCCAACCAACTCCCATCAACAAACCCTGCTTTTAATCTCCTCTCATGAAAAGATGTAGAGACATAACTTGGGCTCCAGAGGTAAGCTGAAGCCAAGATTCTCAGTTATAGCTTGTATCTGTGTTCTCAACAGGATCTTCCACCTGAACAGAGGACATGCTGGGAAAACCATCAGGATTTGGCTTCTGCTCCAAGCTCTGCGTACCCACTGGATCCTCCAGAATGGCTTCTGGTCACTGCTCTGAGCACTCCAAGGCCTTAGGTCTTCCCAACATTGAATCCCGGGATGCCTTCCCTCCAGCCATGTCCAGTTCCTGGTCATAACCCCTCCTCTTAGGATCCCATCACTAACAATGCCTTGTCTGCTCAGCCCCACTGTCAGGGGCTCCCTGTTCGTTTCCACGTGGCTCTCAACTTTATTCAGTAAAGGATTTGGCTTCACCCTGTGCCTCTGAGACTGGGTAATTCACACATCTTCAGTGTGGGGAGAGTGAGGTGGTGGTGAAGCTTCTGTGGCGTCACTCAAGGGCATATGGACGCCACATCCTTGACAGCTGGGAAGTTCAGGGACTTTTTCTCTCTCCTCTGTCGAAGGCCTGTGGATAATGCCTTGGTTTGTATGTCACAGTGTCGCGCCCCACTCGACCAGCAAAGAGGACACAACACCGAGCTCTTCTTCTTGCAGTTTATTCAGGCCTTGAATCAATCTTCTGACTTCTAAAAGTTCCCCTGGGAAAGCCTCTCCCGGCCTTATATAGGCTCTGGGCAGCCAACCCCAGGTCGCCACGTGGGCATTGCCCAATAGGCTCAAGCATGCGCAAGCAAGCCACAACCTCCTCTATAATTGTTTACCACGGGGAGCACTCGCCGTTGGGATGGCAGAAGGTGGTAACCAGCGCCACCTGTGAGGCGTGGCTGCACGCAGCTCCCTACATATTCCCCCTTTTCGTTTTATTTAAATTAGCAGGCAAGAGCAGAGGTCTGATCTCTGTTAAGGAAAAACAGAGGACTATGTACTGGCATCCACACAGGTGTCATCCACCCAGAGAATGCTTGACCTGTCCGATACCCTTTTTCACAGAGGTGGGAACTTGGGGCATTAACCCACATGCAATCAGACGTACTCTCCTCAAGACCAACAATGCTGCTGTGGTCCTGAGTGCAGTGCGCTAGCCTCGCATCCTGCATATGAATTAAGGTAGCCAACCAGGTAGCCAACCAGGTCTGGGGAAACTGTCCGGCCTCTATGACCGTAAAGGCTTGAATGATCATGGCTGCATTGTACTGCTAAGAGAGCCTAATACGACAGATGCACCACAGGCAAATCAGGGAGGCAAGCACCAGTAGGCCCATTAAGGCACCTAGACCCGCCCCCTCTTTCAGCTGGTTCATGGTCGTAGAGATCCTGGACGACAGTCCTTCTGCAGGTCCAGGATCCACTCGAGTTGAATTGACAGCAACTATGGCCACTCTCAGTTGATCCATCAGACCATTGAACTCTCCTGTCCAATTTCCTAGAAGATAACTAGACAACTGTTTAGACAAGTTTACAGCATGAGTAAAATTTTCATACTGGATATTAGTTATAAATGTCCAAATTCAAAAAATTTATGGTAAATAAGGCAATGGATATTCTTTCTTTAGGGGTACGGCCGTGGCCTATTCCCCCCTTTTGTTTTTGTAAGGTATCAATAACCACCATCAATTCACCCTTCAACTGAGCATTAATTCCCTTTTTGTATATCCAGGGCTTGTGCCACATTAGCAGAAAGATTATTTAGGGTCTGTGCTGTTTGGACAGTATGAGTCATGGCTATGGCTGCAGTAGTCGCTCCAACTGCTGCCAGGGCAAGTTAGGGCTACCATTAGCATATAACCAGAATATTTTTGTAGTTTTATCTCATTTTAAGTTCAAAAAGTTCAAAAAGGTAAATTCTGGTATCGGGCTATCCCCTTCAAATATGAAGAGATGTTTTGCAACCGAAACTTTTTGCAGTTAACAATTTTAGTTTAAACAAGAGTCTCCACAACTTTGTTCTCACAGACAGAGACCTTAGGTACAGTAGTATTCTAAACCATACCGTTTTTGATGTTAGCTCAGGTTTTTCTATGTTGCATTGATTTTCCACAGATCTCAACTGCGGATGCCTTGTTGTGCTGGTTCTGGCATCAGCCATTCTTAGCGGCTTCTGGAACTTTTGAAAACCACTCAGACGGTCTACTTTGCAGTCTACTAAGGACATTACCTTTTGTGTCTCAGGTTCTTTCACATATAACATTAACATCTACTTATTCATACTCCTTAAGGGAACTCTAGAACTACTTTAGCAAATATATTTTTTATTACTTTTTATATATTTATCTTATTTCTTATTTACTTCTTAAAAGCTTATTACTACATGTCTTAAGACTACCTTAGATATTTCTTGCAAGCTTATATTCTTAAAGGAACTCTATGGATCTGCTTTACAAACTTATATAGAACTACCATTAGCATATACTTATCTTATTTCTTATTTAAACTTACATACTTCTTACAAACTTATAACTCTATAGATCTATTTTACAAACTTATAGGGCTACAATTAGACTCCTTAACTTAACAAACACCTAAAGATTTCTTATATACTTATCTTATTTCTTATTTAAACTTACATATCTTATTTATTATCACTATCTCTATTAGAAAGATTCTCTTAACTAGACAGGAAGTACGTACATCATTTATAGTCAGCTTTGCTATAAAGCACTGGGATTTAGTGAGTGTTATAGAATTGTGATAGTTGTTGCTAGGGATTGTAACATTCTCGGACAAAGTCACACTCCAAAGTTGCCGAGTTCTCTCAGACGTTCCGGACCAGCAAAGATGTACTGTCAGCGGTAGACAGTTTTTAACTAGAGATTGTCCCTTCACCCAAATTCATAATAACTCTCCTATAGGTGCCCCAATTCAGACAAACGTTTCTATTACAGCAATACTTTTGGTTTGTTCTACCGAAAAACTTCACTTCACGTTGAGGGTGAAATTACCGTATTTAGCTCTTCGCCCAAAACTGCACAGCTATTAGGTGATATAAAGTATTTTCTAAAGGAGTTAGTAAAGCCAAAAGCGGCACAGCTCTGAACTCTTATTTTCTCACTGTATCAGTCCATAATATCAGTCCCTTATATCATTTCCCATATCAGTCATTTCCCATAGTTCTTTTTGGGTCTGAGAGTCAACTGGTTCTCTTTTACCAGACTTGCTTACAAATTCTTGCTCGGGAGGTTTGAACAAAGTTTTTGCCTTCGCAATGGGAGATTTGAACAAGCATTTTACATTTTCAATTATGGGACATTGGGAGGTTTCTATTCTCTCCTCTGGCTTCAACAGGTGTTTCTCCTTCATCTGACTCTGGCCCCAAATCAGAACTGCACCCGCCTCGTTAGCCAGCATTGAGGCTGGAATTTCTGATAGCAACTTTCCTCTGGGCTTGTGCTTGCCTTAGCCAGTCAGTGAAAAATATTCACAACAGCTTTTCCATAGCTCTTTCAGAAAGATTTTTTTTCTCCCACTGATCTTATTCTCATTTTGCTTTCCTCCTTACTGCCCCAGATGCAGAACTTCAGGTATCTGTCTGCAGCTCTGTACCTCTGCTAGCTGTCTTTGGAGGTAGGGGCTTTTTCTCCCCCCAATCTGCCTCAACTCTTAGCAGCTTTCATAGGTCGTGCATTTTCTGAGGAGGAATCTGTCCCTTCTGCTTCTTCAGAGTCTTTCTCCCATACAGTACCCAGTTTGGTCTCAGTTTATCCCTCTACCCCAGAAAGTTTCTGACACTACAGTGGTGGCTTTCCCTGTTCCTGAAGGTAGGGACTTTTTGTCCGTTTGTTTTTTGGGAGTCTGTGTGGTTTGCGTACAGACTCAAAATCTTACAAGGGAGGTTTTTGCCATTTCTAAACTCCCATTAGGACAGGTGCTTTGCCTCATCAGGCCTTCACCTGACCCAGTCCCCCAGTGGGTTGCTTGTTTGTCTATCTGGGTGCTGAAGGACAGAGCTTTAAGAAAATGGACAACTGTGCCGTTCCCACTGGCTTTAGCTTTGTTTGTTCCTTAGTAATCTTCCCCTGGGTCCTGCACCTTCCTGCCTCAGCTCTGTGCTCCAGGAAGTTTACAACTGCAGGAACTCTAGTATCCCAGAAATGCCTTTCAACTCAGAGACGCTGGCCAGTCACCTCTGGGTTTTTGGTCAGAAGCTAGGATACAATGCTAACAGAGTTTGCATTGCTTCAGGGGATCTTTGTTTAGGAAGATTAGGAGCACCTTTTCAAAGACGCTCACTCAGAAACAAAACCCTTGATGCCTCAGCTCTGGCTGTAACTGAAAAGCTTGGCTATTTTGCTTTTCTCCGGTAACGTTTCCTGCCCTTTTGGGCTCTCTGTAGCTCTTTACCCACACTCTCCCAAGCGTTTCCCTCAGGGTACTCTGACCCACTGTCTTTTACTAGCTTGAAGAGACAGCGCTTAGAAGAGGTTTTTAGGAACTTGTCCCTGCCTCCTGCATTGCAGTGAGGATTTTTAAAGCTTGAAAGAGTACTTAGAGAGGTTTTGCTGTCTTAAGAGGTTTGTTGTTTTCCCTTAGAACTAATCACAGGTGGTCCCCATACTAATATCTTCAGGTGATTCTAATTTTTCTGAACTTTACACCCCCATTTTTGCCTCAGGGAGAAATTACTTTCTCCTGCCGCTTGGACTTAGCATTTCAGCTGTTCCCAGGACAAAAGCTTCCATAGGAAACTTTTTCTTCCCCATAAGCTCAAAGAAGAGCTTTTTTTACTACCCGTAAAGCCCAAAGATAGATTTTTTTCCCAGTTTGCGTTCATAGCCCCCAAAGTTAGAAAATTGGAGAGTTTTTCTGTCTAGTTGCCTTACTTATCTTAAATTTTTTCTGCACAATCTTACACTTCTAAGTTTTTCCTACACTATATTACTACCCTACACGTCTAAGTTTTCCTACACTATATTACTACCCTATACCTTCCTTTTCTCTCTTCTTACTTTCTGTTTTATCTGATGAGGCCTTTTCTGATCTCTCCTCTTTTAAGATTTTTAATGTAGTTTGCCCCTTTTCAACCCCTTCACTACATCGTTGATCCTCAACACAACCTCTCACTAGTTTCCACACTGGTCTTAAGAGCAGCTCATTCAGAGCCAAAAAAATTTGGGTGCGACGAATAAGCGCCCATAATTGTTCCGAGCTAGAAATTAGTAGTTTCACCTTATACTTTTAACCTTCCGCTTTAGTCGCGGCCTTTTGAATCCCGCTCTCTCTTTATTACAGAGAAGAGCAATCCCCGCTCTAGACGCGGATCCCCATTTTACCTGAGGACTATTCCCCGCTTTGGACGGGGTTCCCCACTTTACCTGAGGATTTCCCCCGCTTTGGACGCGGTTCCCCACTTTTCCTGAGGATTTCCCGGTATACCCCCTGATTGCAAGAAGTTCTGGGCTCACTGATGAGGGGTTCCCCGTATGAGGCCACCAGTTGCCGCGCCCCACTCGACCAGCAAAGAGGACACAACACCGAGCTCTTCTTCTTGCAGTTTATTCAGGCCTTGAATCAATCTTCTGACTTCTAAAAGTTCCCCCGGGAAAGCCTCTCCCGGCCTTATATAGGCTCTGGGCAGCCAACCCCAGGTCGCCACGTGGGCATTGCCCAATAGGCTCAAGCATGCGTAAGCAAGCCACAACCTCCTCTATAATTGTTTATATTAGTAACCAGCGCCACCTGTAAGGCGTGGCTGCACGCAGCTCCCTACATCACAGAAACTGACTCTGGGACAAGGGAAGGGGTTAAGTGGCTTCCTTTGAGAAATTCCCCTAAGAAATAGAAGATGGGGACTGTGGCAAGTGATTCACCAGGAGAGGAGATGCAGACTGTAGCAGGGACTGTTGCTGCTGCACCTCAGCATCCTTGATTTCCACCCAACAACCTACAACAGCAAGAATGAGTTCCAGAGCACACTGGTGTTTTTTGGTTTTTTTGTTGTTGTTGTTTGTTTTTGTTTTTTTCAATCTAATTTGTTTTAATTGCAGTGATTTTTTTTAGTTAGTTGCTGCTGGGAAATTGTAACATACTCCCACTAATTATATTTTAGAGAGTCATATGAACCAATAA
Source organism: Peromyscus nudipes (assembly GCA_902168325.1). Lineage (NCBI taxonomy): Eukaryota > Metazoa > Chordata > Mammalia > Rodentia > Cricetidae > Peromyscus > Peromyscus nudipes. The sequence continues at coordinate 471 of CABHPH010147807.1, read as the reverse complement.
AACATGCCTCCAAATTTTCTTCATCTATCTCCAGTGACAGGGAAGCAGAGATACTGGTCCAGTGTTTCCCATGGCCCCTTGGATGCCCGAGATATTAAACCTCTCTCATGCACATCCCGGAGTGTTTCACATTCAAACTGAGTAGGCTCCAAGGGACAAAAAAAGAAAAAAAAAAAAGTGGGGCAGAAAGTAAAGTGAAACTTTGGAATGTGACAGGAGGCAATTCCACCACAAGCACTGGAAACCAATACAGGGTTCTGTTTTGGATGAGCATACACGGGTGACTGGGGACACAGCTAAGGGAGTAAAGAGCTTGCCACACAGGCGTGAGGACCTGAATTCAAATTCCCGGAACCCATATAAAGCCAGGCAGGGTAGCACATACCTGTAATTACAGCGCTTCTATTGAGATGAACAGAAAAGACAGAAGAATTCCAGAAGCTTGTGGGCCAGCTAGCCCGGAGGATACGA
>CABHPH010147806.1:27263-49746 GCA_902168325.1 Peromyscus nudipes | reverse complement strand
TGCATGCACATGCGTGTAGAGGCCAGGGATCTTGCCAAGTGTCTTCCTCAGACACTCCCCACCTTGTTTTTGAGACAATGCCTTTTGCTGAATCTGGAGTTCATAATTGGTTAAAGCCCCAGGGATCCACCTGCCCCCCCCATATATATATAGTGCTGGCTTTATAGATCTGAGCCAACATGCTCAACTTGTCTTTAAGATTTATTTTTGTTTTATGTGTATGAATGTTTTACCTGCATGTATGTCTATGTGCCCATGGAGGCCAGAGGAAGGCAGTGGATCCCCTGGAAATGGAGTTAGAGATGGTCATGAGCCACATGTGGTTGCTGGGAATTAAACTCAGGTCTTCTGGAAGAGCAGCCAGTGCTTTTAACTGCTGGAACATCTCTCCAGCTCCCCGTGCCCAGCTTTTTATGTGGATTCTGGGGATCTGAACTCAGGTCCTTGGGTTTCTGACGCAGGCAATGCACTGATGGGACCATCCCCTGCAGCCCATAGATAATGGTTCTTGGGGACAGTTGTGATGACTGGGGCCATCATGGAGGCTCAGAAAAAGTGCCTAGGGAGACAAGATCAAGAGATACCATGTGCTCTAAGTCCTGCTGGTTTGGTGTGCCTCAGTTTTCCAGTTTTTCCAATTGGAAGACTGAGAGATTTGCTTTCCTGCAGATGTGTAGACGGGGGCCCTTGGGGCTCAATATCTCCACCCCAGCTATCAGCACTACACAAACCCAGCCATGCAAGACAGCCATAGGTAGTGTCTGCTCTACCTCCTTCCCTCACCGGCTAGGCCTGGGCTCCACGACACTGTCTGGGACACCAAGACGCCCTGGCAGTCAGGCTCTGGGTGATTGTCACTCTACCCAGCACAGAAGTTCTTTTAAGGGATGGCATGTGGCCACACAGGGTGTCTGGCTGGGCTTAGCAAGATGGATGGCATGGAAAGAGTAGAGGAGGGGTGTTTGCTTAGGGGCAGGTGGGGGCATTGGCGGGGAACCTCTTGTACACAGCTGCTGGCCGCTGGCCCTCCTGACAGCTATGGTCTGAAAGGGACACAGTCCCTAGGTACTCCCAGATGGAAAGGCTGGGGGCAAGGATAGAAGAGCAGACAGTGAGAACAAGTCCCTGAAGTGTGATCTAGCCCTCAGGACATGCTGTGCAGCTTGTAACAGCTCTCTCTGGAACCAAGTCACAGAGCTGCAATGGAGCCACAGTGTTACCACAGGCCCTGGAGGGATTCAGAGTCCCTCCACATTCTGGGTAACTTTCTGCCCCAGCAATCTGTCCTCCAGCGTCTATCCTTCTGAGAGGTCAGTACACTGGGGAATCTGGTTGGCTGACCTCACCTGGCAGATGGCCCAGCCAAGCTCCCTTCAGTTTCTCTGGATGGGCCAGTCAAAGCCAGACACAGAAGTCTTGGATCTTGGCTCATCCTCCTTGCTTCCTTCACCCCTTCCCTGTCCTGAGAGGTTCAGGGACTGAGTGAAAACCTGAAGGAGAATCTGGACTTGACAGTTCATGCTTGTAATTCAGGGGGGCTGAGATAGGAGGGTAAAGAGTTCGAATCCAGCCTGGGCTATATAGTGAGATGAATGGTGTCAGAAAACAACAACAACAACAACAACAACAACAACCACCTCTGACCCAAACGAAACAAAGGAAAGCTCCCAAGGGCGTTCAGACTGCCACACGGGTGTCACTGGGGTTAGGGGCAGACATGCCTTCTTCCCCTCTCAATTGTCTACGCCACACTGTGAGAGCACTTTATAAAGTGAGGATCCATCTTCTCCCGATTCTCTCTCCCTCCCTGTGTCTCTTCCTCACTCTCACTCTCTTCTGTTAAATAATACTGTGATGGATTGTAGAAGGTACTTAGCTGAATCACCGAGTCTAGAGATGGAAAGGGACAATTAGGTCGTCAAGCCCATCTCTCTCCCGAGGAGAGGCAGAGACTAGGAGACAACAATAAACAATTTTATTGGGATATTAATTTAGGCGCCTGAAGATCTTGACTTGTGTCTCTTAATATAATCCAGCGGATTTTTTTCCCTTCCCTGCTAATGAAATAACAGGGCCATTTTGTGGGCAGTTGGTTTGCCTGATGGCTTTCGCTTCCCTCTCTTTTTTTCTTTCTTCCCCACGGAAGGTCCAGATGGAGTTTCGGAAGAGCTGGGAGCGCTGGAGGCTGGAGCATTTGAACATCCAGAGGGACAGCAGCATGAAGCCCCTCAAGTGTCCCACCAGCAGCGTAAGCAGCGGGGCCACCGTGGGCAGCAGCGTGTACGCAGCTACCTGCCAGGCTTCCTGCAGCTGAGCCCCAGCGCTGTCCCCCTCCTGTGGTCCTTGCTGCTGGCTAGGTGGCCATCCCAGGTGGGACTGACCCTCCCAGGGACAGGGACGGGCAGGGACATAGGCACACCCACACCCTTTGCTTTCCTTCTCCAAACCTATCAGACGGGCAAGTGGACAGTGCCTCCCGGGACCGTAGACACATGTTCTCCAAGGAGAACAGCCTGCTAATTTAATCACCGTGGCAGGAAGAGAGGAAGAAATGATTGCTGCTAAAATGAGGAGGACTCCTTCCTGTTAGAGCCACAGGGCCCTTGGGGTTCCCTCGGACAGAACAGCAAATCAACCCCGGACTCCTACTCAAGGGCAACTGCTGATTTAGTGGGATTGGGGCTTGTGAGAGGGGGCAGCTCCACAAGAGACCCACCGTTCTGACCTCAGCCAGCGCAGAGCTTGGCAAGGTGAGTGGCTGTGCTCTGCGCCTGCCTGGGGTTGCCACCTGCGTCATCCTCCTCATGAAAGAAGAGAGGCCTTCTCTGCTGGCGCTCCCTTGTCTGCCTGTTCCTCTCACCATCCTGTCTTTCCTTGTTGGGGGGCGGGGGGGGGGGGTGTTGGAGCTACGACCCGCAGCTCTTTCTGGAAGTGGCTGTGTGTGGTGCTGGGGATAAGTACCAAGGGGATGCTCAGAGGTCACCGTTGCTGGTGCTCACTTCTCACCTGGTCTTTTAAGTCACTCAGCTCTCTCTCAGCTTCTGCTGTGCCTGGGGTACTAGGGCAAGTCCTACCGTGAGGAGCCCAGATCTGGGGTGTGAAAACCCCGTTCTGGTGTAAAAAAGCTCAAATGCCCTCTAAGGCTCATCTGGAGACACTTCAGGAATGTCCCCCTAGGGGTGTTGATGACATGAATCTAGAGGAGCAAGGGATCCACGGCCTCCATACCTCCATCTTATCTGTGACCAGATTCCGTGTCTTGCATGGGAATTGGGGTACATCTTCTGAAACCAACAGCTCCTGATGCTACCATGGTGGTGGGCTCCCCTGCCTTTGAGATCCTCCCATTTTGAACATACACACACACACACACACACACACTATCCTTTTTCCTTTATTGAAGTGGCAGTTATGTCTATACAAACATGTAATTCCGATGTCTCCCACCCCATGGAAAAACTAAATCATGGCTGTTGTTACGTTTGAGGGGAGTGGGGAAGTGATTGATTTTATCCCCCCAGACTCCTCCCACACATGATGAGTAGAGATAGGGCAGGATGGGGACAATCTATCACTCCTACCCCGAGCCACAGGGCAGGATGGAGGATAATCTATCACTCCTACCCCCAGCCACCATGAGAAAGCCATCAAGGGACAACTCTGCAGAGACCCAAATCCAAGGACAGCCTCCCTGGGAAAGTAGACAATGAGTTCACAGAGGCCAAGGAAGGTTCCAGAGCTGGAAAGAATCCTAGTAGTCCAGACCTCCTTTGAGGTTGGGGTGGAGGTGGCTTCAGATGGATTCTCTCATGAGGCTGATCTCTCCTTCATGCTGTGGAAAGTGGGGGACCCTCCCCAATGCTTTCACTAGACACATTCTCCTGTGCCCCTCGGAGAGGCATGGGACATGTATGAGAGATAATAATGGGCCATAAAACACACCAAGCAGAAAATTTCTTCTCTTTCAGCTTCACCCAAGTGTTGTGTCTGTGTTAATAGGGAAGTGGAAACTCAGGCTAGAGAAAGGAGCCATGTCGCCCAGCGCCCCCTTAACCAAGACAAAGGGGTTCAGTGGGGGAAGTAGGCCCAGGGTCCTCTGCTCCCTGAGAACCAGGGCAGGCTTCTCACTGGGCACCTTTCTTGTTTCTCCTGTGGGAACAGTGGAAAGATAAGCATGGGATAAACTGGGACCTTTAGAGAATCATTCATTACATACAAGTGAAAGGAAAAGACAGATTTAATCTGCCTGGAATAAATTTTCCAGGGGAGAGACGAGGAACAAGCCTAGGTAACTCGCTAGGCACTTTTATGTGGCGTTCCTTCCCCTCTGGAACTCTGGATTCCCAGGTTCTCCACACCCCACATCCCAAGATTTTAATGCAAGTTTTCCTTCCCAGATTCCTGAACTGAAGAAAGGTTTGCCCTTCTCCAAGTCCCCGTACTATTAATGTTTGTTTGAATGGCACAACACTCCCTCTGAGCTCTTTCCAAACTTGCCTAAGCTAAATATAGCTCCCCTAGGTCTGGGAATTATCTGATGCTATGTACTCTGAAATTCCACTAGCTGTTTACATGCCTCCCAACATAAGTCTAAGCCTAGCATTGCTGAGAACTCTCTGGCTGCCCCCTGCCCCTGTCCTGGGGCTGCTACTGCTGGCCTATAGGGTACATAAGTGGTGGCCTTGTCAGAGTCACACAGCCGGTGGGCTCACTTGTTGTTGTCGATGACTGCTGGCTTCAGCACTCTGGCCAGCTCCTGGGAACATGGTAGGCGCTGAAATCTCAAAGACTCTGCTAGACCACTCCAGTCTCCGAATAGCTAAATCACTGAGCTTTACAAACCACTTACATTGCCTTCTCTTTCAAACGACTTTCTGGAAGGCAGGCGTGATTGCAATCGGCCCAGCGCTCAAGACGACATTAATGGGGTTCTGGGACACTCCGTGGGCAGGAAAGATCCTAACAATTCCTCCTGACGTTGATCTACAGAAGGGAGGAGGGAGGCTTGCAGGAAGGTTTGCTGGGGCCACGGCACTAGCTCGCCGGTGCGGCTGGTCCTCTGGCAGGCCAGGTGAAGGCATCAATGGTCATTCAAGATGTGCCAAGTGCAAGTCCTCACGTGACCCGGAATTTATATTGAAGAAATGGAACAGCAAAGGCGGACCCATCACACGGCAAAGGTGTCACCCCTGGCAAAAGGAATTGCTTTAGTATCTCATTCTTGTCTTAAAATTAAGAGACGAGGGGGTGGAGAGATGGTTCAGTGGTTAAGAATGTGAACTGCTCTTGGAAAGGACCAGAGTTCGGTCCCCAGCACCCACATCAGAAGGCTCACAGTCCCCTGTAACTTCAGCTCCAGGGTATCTGACACCCTCTTTTGGCCTCCACTGGAACCCGCACCCATGTGGCATACAACCAACTCAAACAAACCCACATCCACATATACACAAATAATAAAAGATGAAATCTGCATAAACAGAGAGATGGAACACATCTGAGCACAGGGTTGCTACAGGACTGACAGTGTTTGAGAGAGCAGCCATGGCATTCTCCATGGCTTGTCTTATGTTTTCAGATTCATGAATCTCTTGTTTTGAAATGTGCTGATGGGCACACAAGGTGACTGAATGAAACTAAATGATGACCTGAACTTCATCTTTGCCTCTCTAGTGCCCCCTGAATTATGGAGAGCTCTAACAAACTGGACCACTAGGTGGTACAGTGCTCCAAAGGACAAATAGAGTCAGTTTTCATTCATGCCTGAGCTGGCTGTGTTTCAGCAATTCAAGGGAAAAAACACTATGTGTGCCTGTGTTTGTCCTATGCATTCCAGCCCAAGGGGAGGAGATGCTGGAGCCAGATTCAGCCCTCCTCCACCGTGAAGGTCACAGGGCTGCACAACCCGGGGTGGGGCTGGTTGGGAATCTGGCAGATGCAGCCCCTCCATGCACAGACAGGGCACCCATTATCACTAATGCCTGCGACGTGCTCAGGGAAGGCAGAATATGTTTCAGAGCTTTATTTTCCATCTGCTGAATTGATTCTAATCTACAGGGCTGACTCTCCTTTTGGCTCCTAGGAGGCAAACTTTTTTTTTTTAATCCTCAAATAATAAAACACGGGGATTGATTTTGCTAAGACAGCTATGCAAATGGCATGTTAAATATTCAACAGAAAGCAAATTAGCATCAATTCTAATGTGGCGAGGTGGGTCCCCCCCCCAATCTTTTTCTATAGCTCAAGTGAGTTTCCTTGAGAAAAGGGGTCCTGGTGAGAAACCTCTCCAAACATGGCCATGTCCCCATACTATTGTCTGCAGCCTGAGCATCTCTCTGGCTTTGGGGAAAATCACATCAAGAATCAGGACCAGTGAGATGGCTCAGCAGGTAAAAGCGCTTGCCTCCAAGCCAGATGACCTGAGTTTGATCCTGGGTCCCACATGGTAGAGAGAACTGACTCCCAAAGTTGTCTTCTGACCTCCACATGCATGAGGTGGCATGCATGTCCCCCCCACACACACACACTTATACATACGCACATAATAAATAAATTGTGACAAAAATCTAAAAGAATGGTAACAGGCACATTGCTTTGGAAAATATTTTCTTAAATAAAGAAATGTGGGTAAGCAGTGTGATTTTGAGAGCTTTCTTGAGTGCTATGATGTATCTAGAGTATAATTATTTCTGCTCTGCTGATGGGATGATGGGCAGGAAACAAATAGTTTTAATTGTAAATTTGAACAGTAAATAAGACACCTGGTTAGAAACCACAAAAACACTTCAACTTTTGTTGTTAAGGACCTCACTATATATTGCAGGCCAGCCTAGAACTTCCTTGTCTGAAGGTAAAACAAAAAACATCTATTTTAAAAAACACTATTTTAAAAGTAAAATTGAGAGGACTTAAAAGATATATTGGATGTTGTGGCAGTTCGAATAAAAATGATCCCCATAAGTCCATAGAGAGTGGCACTATTAGGAAGTATGGGCTTGTTGGAATAGGTGTGGCTTTGTTATAGGAAGTGCATCACTAGGAGGTGGGTTTTGAGATCTCAGAAGCTCAAACCAGGACTAGTGGTGCATGGTCTCTTCCTGCTGCCTGCTGACCAAGATATAGAACTCTCAGCTCCTTCTCCAGCACCATGTCTACCTGCATGCTGCCATACTTCCTGCCATGATGATAATGGATTAAACCTCTGAAACTGTATGCCAGCCCCAATTAAATGTTTTTTTTTTTTATATAAGAGTTGCTGTGGTCATGGTGTCTCTTCAGAGCAATAAAAACCCTAACTAAGACAGATGTACTATGGGAGACTCACTCCCACTTTTACCCCAAGGTAAAGAGGGAGAAGTGAGAAATTTAGATTGAAGGATAGAGCAGGGAGAGACAGATATAAACACAGGATAGCTTGAGAGGGCCTGGATTCTTATCCACTGCCCCCTTCTGTCTCTTCTAAAGGGCTTTTTAAAGGAATGCCAAGGGGCAGGGCAAAAGACTTCCCCTTGCTAGATCAAAGCATACTGCACATCCAAGTGTAGACCCTTCCAAACACCTGGTAATCATGCACATGGTCAAGCAATCCTCTAATGCAGCTCTGCTGGGTAAAGCAAGCTCAGATCTCACTAGGAAACCTTTGTGGGCCTCCACAATGTACATAGGACAAAATACATAAAATGGAAAAAGGAAAGAATGGACTGGTTAACTGGCTCAGCAGTTAAGACCAGACTGGAGTTTGAGTCCCAGCACTGGCGTGGTGGTTCATAACCATCCATAACTTGAGTTCCAGAAGATCAAACAGGTATGCATTTGGTGCATACATAGACATGCAGTCAAAACATTGATAAAGTAAAATAAATCTACAGAAAAAAAGACACAAAATCAAAACAGAAAACCAGGGGTGATGGCTGGCATCTGCAACCAGGCACTTGGGAAGCTAAAGGAAGAGGATTATCCAGTGTGGACTAAAGTGAGACCTGGTCTCAACAAAACAAATAAAACCCACAGAGTAAAGGAGATACTGAAGTTTCTTAGACTCCTGATGGCATGGCAATGCCATTCTTTTGAGACAGGAAAACAGTCCAAGGGGTTTTTGGGGAATCCGCTGGCCACACTGGCCAGAGGAAAAGGTAAGCTATCTTCACTCTCCTCTTCTCCAATTCCAATCCCCCAGTCTCATTCCCAGCTCTGAAACAGACTACCTGCTGTGGCCTCCTCTTCCTCTGTGCCCCCATTCCCAGGAGACTATGCAGATCCTGGTGCACACCCTGCTCTCCTCCCTCCTGTGACCCCCTCAGCTCCCTCCTTTTAGCCCATCTCCATTCCTAAATGTCAGTACCCAATACCTAGAAATACATTCTACCTGGAAACCGCAGTGGCCACACCTGGCAAGATCTCAGGAGCATTCTCTACCAGGCAACCCACAGCCACCACACTCTCCAAAGAACCAGAGAGGGCAACGGACATCAATGAATGGAACATCCACCCAACAAAGACAAGACCAGATATCAGCGCCTAGAATTGCAATCATCCCAAACTCAGATGCTTAGATGCCAGTGTAAAAGCAGAATCAGTAATGGCCAGGACAATATGTCTCCACTAGAGCCCAGCAACCCTACCACAGTAGGCCCTGAGAAATGCAAGTAGCCGAAGCACAAGACAAGGATTTCAAAATAGACTTTATGAGCAGGAGCCTCAGAGGCAAGCCTCAGCAACATAATACAAGAGGCAGAAGAGAGAGTCTCGGGCATTGCCGACACGGTAGAAGAAATAGATACCTACATCAAAGAAAATATTAAATCTAAAAAAAAAAATCCAGACACAAAACATCCAGGAAATCTGGGACACTATGAAATGACCAAATCTATGAATAATAGGAAGAGAGGAAGGAGAAGAAACCCAGGTCAAAGGCACAGAAAATATGTTCAACAAAATCATAGAAGAAAATGTCCTTCATCTAAAGAAGGAGGAGCCCATCAAGGTACAAGTAGTATACAAAACACCAAATAGACTGTTCCCCACAGCAATAATGATCAAAACATTAAACGTACAGAACAAAGAACAAATATTAAATGGGAAGAAGACCAAATAACATAGAAAGGCAGACCTATTAGAAGAGCAGCTGACTTTTCAATGGAGACTCTAAAAGCCAGAAGGGCCTGGACAGATGCTCTATAAACTCTGAAGAGAACACAGATGCCAGCCCAGATTACTATACTCAGCAAAACTTACAATAGATGGAGAAAGAAAGCATTACATGATAAAACCAAATTCAGGCAATATCTGGCTACAAATCCAGCCCTACAAATGGTGCTAGAAGGAAAGTTTCAACCTCAAGGTTTCAACCACACCTAAGAAGACATTTTATATATATAATATCAGGCCAGTAAATCAAAAGGGCGGAACATGCATATCACAACAAAATAATAGGAATCAATACACATTGGTAATTCTCAACATCAGTGGTCTCAATTCTCCAATAAAAAGACACAGACTTGCAGAATGGATGTGAAAACAGAATGTATTCTGCTGCTGCATCCAAGAAACATACCTTAACATCAAGGATAGATATCATCTCAGGCTAAAAAGAAGGAAAAAAGTATTCTAAGAAAATGAACCTAAGAAACAAGCTGGCATGGCAATTTTAATATCTGACATTCAAATCTAATTCACATGGATAGAGAAGGATACTATATACTCATCAAAGGAAAAATCCACAAAGAGGATATTGCAATTCTTAACATACACTAGACGCAAGGACACCCAAGTTCATAAAAGCAACACTACTGCAGCTTAAGTCACACATTGACCCTCATACGGCGGTAGTGGGTGGCTTCAATACCCCGCTCTCACCAATAGACAGGTCATCCAGACAATAATTAACAGAGAAATGATGGAGTTAACTGACATCATAAAACAGATATTTACAGAACATTTCACTCAACTGCAAAAGAATATACCTTCTTCTCTGCACCTCATGGAACTTTCTCTAAAATTGACCACATACTTGGACATAAAGCAAGTCTCAACAGATAGAAGAAAATTGAAATAACACCTTGTGTTGCAGAATCTTGCTTTAATGATGAAAAATGTGTTACATTTGTGTATGCTGCATTTGTTTAATGATATAAAGATGTGTTGGTTGCTTTGCTTGCTTAAGGTACCTGATTGGTCTAATAAAGAGCTGAATGGCCAATAGCTAGGCAGTAGAGGGATAGGTGGGGCTGACAGGCAGAGAGAATAAGTAGGAGGAATCTAGGCTCAAGAGAAGAGAGAACAGGGAGAAAGAGAGGAAGACACCCAGGGCCAGTCAGCCAGGCAGCCACCAGCCAGCCAGACACAGAGTAGGACAATCAGAATGAAAGGTAAAAAACCCCAAGGCAAAACATAGAGGAAGAGAAACAGGCTAAATTAAGTTATAAGAGCTAGTGGGACACGCATAAGATAAGGCTGAGCATTCCTAACTAACAATAAGTCTCTGTGTCATGATTTGGAGGGCTGGAAGGACAAGAAAGCCTGCTACAACCCTGCATCCTATCTGACCATCATGGGTTAAAGGTGGATATCAACAACAGAGACAAGAGAGCTTACAAATTCATGGAAACCGAACAACGGGCTTTGGAATGAAAAATGGATCAAGACAGAAATTAAGAAAGAAATGAAAAACTTCCTAGAACTGAATGAAAATGAAGATACAACACACCCAACCTGATGGGACAGTTCAAAGAGGCAAGTTCATAGCACTAATTGCACTCAGAAATGCTCACTGTTCCCGCATTTGTATGACTCATACGGGATTATGACCCACAGTTACGAAGCTGGGCCCGACAGCGCCATAGCCAAGCTCGGTCATGGGCAATTCAGAAAGATGGTGTGAGGTCTGTTGTTCAAGTCAATATCTTGGCTACATAGGAATCAAGAGAGTACCTGCTTCCCCAGCTCCTTGTTGATCTTCTGGCTATGGGATCCTTCAGCTTGCCCTATGGAAGATAAGAATCTGTAATCTCAGCCACTCCAGAGGCCGAGGCATGTGGATCACAGTGTGGTCAAGGCTCACTTGGGCTAGAGAGTTAAATTCATGGCCAGCCTAGGCAGCTTGGTAAGACTTTTCACAAAAAGGTAAAAGAGGGCTGGTGGTATACTGTAGCTGCTTACGTATTTGAAGTACTTGCCTAGCACACAGCGGGTTCTAGACTCAAACCCTGCAATCAGGACAAAAAGTAAATAAAAAACCTAGCCCCCTTCGCCTCTACCCCATGCACTGTCCTCCCATCCTGCCTCCCTTCTGAGAAAGTCAGCTCATAATTTTGTCTACACCATTTCAAATATTTGCAGCGACAGTATGAGCATGATTTGCAGCTGAAACATCTGTCCTGTTACCATCCCTTCCCCTTTCTTTACTAGTTATCCCTTTGTGTTGGTTATTCATTGGTTTTCAGCCATCAGATTTCTGCTGAAGTTTCTGAATGTCCAGTCAAAACTTTATTGCTGTTGTTTAAATATTTATTTTATTTTTAACTATGTAAATAGCTGTGTGTCTGTGTGCTAGGGTGTATGCATGTGACTGTCCGTGACAGAGGCCAGAAACGAACGTTGGATCTCTTGGAGCTGGAGTTACAGTCAGTTGGGGTCCACTTGAAGCGGGTGCTGGGAACTGAACCCGGGTCCTCTGGAAGAGCAGCTTCTACTCTCAATTGCTGAGCCATATCTCCTGCCCTCCAGATAGAATTCATCTTCGTGCTGATTTCAGCCTTGCTGTCTACACTGAGGCCACCAGCCTAGCTTGCAGCAGGTTAATGGCTGGGAAATCTCCTCACTGTCACACCAAGGCTACCCTTCCCCTTCCCCTGGCTTTCACAATTCTCTTTTCCTTTCCTTTTAGTTTACTCTAGGATGATAGGAGGTGTCCCCTGAAACCTTGGAACAAGGGTGTAGAAGTAAAGGTTCTGAGAACCCCCATGCTTGAGGATGGGGTGTGGAGGGAAGGATAGACGACAAAGAAGCATGGAGCACTCTGGGGCTACTTGGATATATTTATTTGACTGTAAATAGTAATTTCAGGGTTATATGCATTTGGCAAGATTCATTAAGTTGTGACGGCGTATTATGGCGTGTCAATTACATTCCAGTGGGGCTTCAAAAATATAAAGAAAGGCATATATATAAAATTGAGCTTATCAGCCTATGTTCTTAGCAAGCCCATGAGGAACAAGTTACTCTCAATAGTGATGGTGGAAATACAAAATGGCACAGCCTTGCTCAGGAGAAATCAGGTGGTATCAGCACCCAGTTGACAAATACGGTTAGTCTTTGGCCACTTTTAAGAGTCTGAGCTGAGGGCCAAGACTGTAGCCCAGTGATGGCTCCCTGTCTACATGTCCAACCTGCATGAGGCCCTAGGTTCAGTTCCCAGTACAAAGGAAAAAGAGAGAGTGTATGCAAATACACAAGACAGAAACACAAATGACCCCCGTACAAAACTATTCACCAGCGCGCCATGTGTACGAGCAAAAGAGTAAATTAATTAACTCCATGAACGACGACACAGCTGCTCACTGTGTGGATTAACAGAAATGAAGCTGCTCTCAGAAACATGGCTGTGGAGAGGAGGCCCAGAGGGATGGCTCAGCAGTTAACAGGAGACATTGCTCTTGCCGATGACCCGAGTTCAGTTCCGAGCACCCACACCTGCCCCAGGGGGTCTCACACATTCTTCTAGACTCCGCAGGCACCTTCACTCACACTGGCACATACCCACACACAGACATGCACAACTAAAAATAAAATAAATCTTAAAACAAACAAACAAAAAAAACCAAAAATCACTGATACAGCATTGTCTGCCAGGAACATTATCCAGTAGCAATACAAAGTTATGGACTATTGAGTATGTCATGTTCCTGAAAATGCTGCCTAACTTGATCAGGGTAGTGGCTGCTTAGGGTGTATGAACATGTGAATGTGTAAAACTGAACTGTGCATTTGAGATCAGTGTGCTTTATATATAAGTTGCATCTCCGTGAATTTTTCCTCTCCTTAGATAGAAGGCGGTAAAGGAGTGAGGGGGGGCGGGGGAGGGGCAAGGAAATGCAGGCAGTGGCCTATGAAAATGAAGGACTAGCTAGCTGGAGTTTATGAAGTGACAAGGAAGAGTTTTTCTCTCTTCCCTCGCTCCCTCTACCCCTTCCTTCCCTATGGTAATTGGAAGACTTAAACATGCCTAAATGCCAATGGCTGATGAGAACTTCAGTTAAAAAGTAAGACTGGGCTAGATATATGTGATGGTACACATCTGGAATCCCAGTCCTTGGGAGACTATGGGAGAATAACCATCAATTTAAAGCGAACCTGGGCTAGTTCCGGGCCAACCTGGGCTACACACTGAGATTCTGGCTCCAAAACAAAACAAAGAGAGTGAGATGATCACGCAAGAGAGCAGAGATACAATCATGAAGGAGCCCCCAGGGAAACAGGGTTGGGGATGTGAGAGTCCAGGTCTGAATAGAGTCATCCCTAAGTAGGGAGAGACATCCCCACTGTCCCAGGCGCAGAAGGGGAGGGTGGGGACAGACCCAGGAGACTCACCGGACTGGGAACATCAGACACAAGTGTCCCCTAGAAATGGGCGAGGACGGTATGGCATGAGGTAGGAGCAGAATTCAGACAGAAAGTTTTTTGGGAAGTAGGATGGACACGAGAATACTGAGTACTTACTTTGAAGGTCATGTGACTTTCTCCAACAGGGTTCCGTGGAAGCAGAAAGATGGCTCCATGCACATATGAGCTTTGCCCAGTGGGCACCAGTAAGGGAGTGAGCAGACAAGGTCATTGGCCGGGCTGTCCATTGGCCGGGCTGTCACTAAAGCGATGTGCAGCGGCCTCAGATGACTAGATAGGGCGGTAAGGACAGCAGAAGGCTGGTTGGCTCCAGGTAAACAGAAGATGTGAAGGGTTGAGGTGCTGGAAGTTTCTGGGAGGCGGGAGGATGAGGCCAGGAAGGGGACGCTTGGACTGCGAGCACAGGACATCTCCAGAGGGCTGAGGAGAAATGAGGGTCCCTGCCACGTCACAGGTTCATGGAGTAATAATGTCTTATGTGTAAATACATGTGTATGTATATGTTATATTTATATATGTGTGCAAGTGTACAGTTGTGTGTGTTTATGTATGTGTACATGTGTGTAACTTTTATATGTACTTGTGTATATTTATGTGTGTGCATGTGTATGTTTATGTTTGTGTACATGTGTGTTTATGTATATATGTGCATATATATTCATGTGTGTTTATGTATGTACATAAATGAGTATATTTATGTGTGTGCATGTGTATATTTGTACGAGGCATGGAGGTCTTTGTGCTCATGGAGAAGTGCTAAGGGAACATGGAAGGTTAAACACACAGGGTTGCTCCTTCAAAGGAAGGGATGCATAACCTGTTATCCATCCAGGCTGGGAGCGTATGGGAGTAACACCCTGGTGACCTTTGCACTGTCTGTGTGTGGGAGACCTCACTGGACGGGCCCTCCCCAAACCCTAATGGCAAGCTTTCCTTAGTCACTCTATGGAGCCCATCTTCATGGAACATGTCCCATGTACTTCACAAAGAGTTTCGATGCCGTCACGTCCAATCTTTATTTAGCTTACTTTGTACCTCGAGGAGATGTATGTGTGCTTTATTGCACACACGGGACTGAGTTAATGATCACCAGGGAACTTTTCACCAAATTTCAAATTCACCATCATCCTCTCCACTTAAAACCTCCCAAACAATGTACCTTCAATTACTTACAAAAATTTGGGGGCCATGTCACTTGGGAATGTCTTAAACATCTGTCACTGTTAAGGACTTGACTCCACCCTTTAAGCTGCTTTCTGGAGATTCTTGGTTAAACTATAAGAATCATAACACTTAAAGCCGTGGCTCATAGAATTAATCCCTTACTCCCTTATCAATTATTTATCCTTCCTTCCTCCTCGTCACCAACTGGAATTGTATACCAACAAGGTATTGGCATCATAGAAATTAATTAATGTCCTAATTCTCAGTAACGATCTGTAACTCCTATGTACAAGAAATTATAGAGTTGATAAGGATGGGAAGGACACTTCTTAACTTACTGGTAAAGATCCGACAGAGATCAGTGTGCCATTAAATTAAATGCAGGTTGGTTGTGTGTTCCACATGGATAATACTTGGCAGGTAGCATTAGCATGTCACTCTGGATGTATGGGTAATCATTACCCTACAGATCCCCTTTCAAGATTTTTTTAAAGATACCCCATGGGTATTACCAAAATTACACCTAATAATTCTGGATAGAGATTGCTTTTAATTCTTTTACAGGTGGATCTTCAAAATGACAAAGAGCTTACATCTTATATACAAATTCCACATCCTCCATAAAGAAGATCATATCCGTCCTTGGTTGTACAGCTCAGCAGTCTGAACTCGCTGTAATCAATTGGCTTTTATTGGATGTTTCTCAGCCATTGACTATTTCAACTGACTCTGCATATTGTGATCAAACTGTTTCTCTTTTAGAAACTGCAAGACTTAAACTTAAGCCCACTACTTATTTCACAATTTTTCTCTCCCTTCAGATGTCTGTACGATAATGACGCCCTTTCTTCAAAACTCATATTCCTGCTGACTCTAATTTGCCATGTCCCTTAACATCTGCTAATGCTCAAGCCTATGTGCCTTGCCCTTAATTCTTCCTTTTCAGGCTGCTAAAAAAAAAAAAAAAAAAAAAAAAAATCAGATGAACGCTTCACCTTCTTGTTCTTCTTTACACCACTGCCCTCTACTGGCAGAATTAATCCTCACAGGTTACCATTCGGCATTACATTTTTAACTCACACCTCAGAATTTGGACGTTTAAAATATGTTCATGTAATAGTTAATACTTTTTCTAATATGATTGTTGCTTCTGCTCACATACATTAATCATTTATTATACACCTTCTCCTTTCTAGGATTCTCACCATAACAAAAAACCAAAAATGGTCCTGCTTATAGTAGTAAACACTTCAAGGAATTTTGCAATTTATGGAATATTAATAATATTACTGGAACCCCTTAAAACACATAGGATCAAACTATTGTGGAATGACACTGTAAAATACTTAAATGACAACTTAAAAATATATATACAATATTTAATAATGTATACAGTATTTATTATTTTTATGTATACTGTATATATAACATACATATAGTGTTTATTATTAATATGTACAGTATTTAACAGTATACATAAAGTATACAATATATATATTAGGAGTATATACATTTAGCCATCCTAACTTTACTTTTTTTCACTGTAAAGGATAATGCTTCTTCTTCCCCGAAACATTTTACCCTAAGGAGACACAGCATAAAGTATATATTAAATGGAAAGATCTATAAACTAATTGGTGGGAAGGGCCTGTGGTGATATTTTGTTGTACTCTAATAAAGCTTGCCTGAAGATCAGAGGACAGAGCTAGCCACAGATTTAGCCACAGAGGTCAGGCAGTGGTGGCACACACCTTTAATCCCAGCACTTGAGATCTCATGCCTTTGCTACCAGTATTTGGGAAGCACACACACCTTTAATCCCAGCACTGGGAAGGTTGAGATAGAAAGTGAAATGGCTGAGTGGAGAAAGGCATATAAGGTGTGAGGAGACAACCCTTTTGGCTGAGGACTCAGGAGCATTCAGTCTGAGAATTCGTGGAGACAGAATCAGCTGAGGAGTTGGCGAGGTGAGAAGTGGCTGTGGCTTGTTTCCTCTGATCTTTCAGCATTTACTCCAATATCTGGCTCTGGGTTTTTATTATAAGACCATTTAGGATTCGGGCAACAAGGGCCAGATGTTCTTCTAACACCGGGGTGAAGATATGTCTTTCCAGAAAATGAATTAAGAAGTCTGAGACTGCTCCTGATCTAATGAATCCGACCAGGACAGCATCCCAGAGACCACAAATGAAGCACCTGAAGATAGATAATAAACCTGTCAAAAGGAGACATCCCAAGAGAAAGAAGATGCTGGTGACTTGGGGAGACAACAAAGACACAATACTACTGGCCCCAAAATGCTGCTGCTATGTTTACTGATTATATTGCATGTCAATTCTTAGCTTCCCAATGCAGAATCCAAATTCCTTTGGTCTGAGGGGGTAAACGGCACGCCTGTAATTGAAGACTCTATGATGTTGCTGTGGTCTGCTAAAGATTGTTTTTATGCTTTTTATTGCCAGTCCCAGGAATGGTTACTGAACTACAAGAGGGGTCTCAAAGATGGCCTGCATGGTTAGTAAAACTACTAATATTACAGCAAAAGGGTTAGCAGAAATCAACCAAGAGATGGGTGATTTGAGAACCACAGTTTACAAAACAGAGTGGCTACAGACGGTTTGTTGCCCAACCATAATCTTGGCTGTCAACAGTTTCCTGGCCTGCGTTGCCTTAATGGGTCAGATTTTTCTCATATGATCAATGGTCAAATTAATGAGCCGGGCGGTGGTGGCGCACGCCTTTAATCCCAGCACTCGGGAGGCAGAGCCAGGCGGATCTCTGTGAGTTCGAGGCCAGCCTGGGTTACCAAGTGAGTTCCAGGAAAGGTGCAAAGCTACATAGAGAAACCCTGTCTCGAAAAACCAAAAAAAATAAAAAATAAAAAATTATAAAAAAATTAATGATTTGCATAGAGAGGTAAACAGAATCTCTTAAGTGACCTTTGACTGTCAGAGGTCATGGTTAACATGGCTTTCCCCTTTCCTTGGTCCTTTGTTAGCTGCTCTTACAATTATGTTCTGCTTGCCTGTATTAGTTAGACTAGCCACGCAGGCAATACATTCAACATTGGCCTCTATTACAGCCACCATTTTCTCTTTAAAAAATAAAAATGGAGGAAATGTAGAAGGCATGGAGGTTCTTGTGTTCACAGATAAGCCCTAAGGGAACCTGGAATGTTAAACACACAAGGTGGTGCCTTTAAAGGAAGGGATGAAAAAACTGTTATCCACCCAGAAGTCTGGGAGCACATGGGATTAATAACCAGGTGAACTTTGAACTCTCTGTGTGGCTAAGACCACACAGGATCCTCCCCCAGACCCTTGTCATAACCTTGTTTTTCTCAGTCAATCTAAAGAACCCATCTTCATCGAATGTTAGTGCATGTACTTTACAAAGAGTTCAATGTGGTCATGTCCGATCTTTATCTAGCTTACTTTGTTCTTTATTGTGGACCCAGGATTGAGTTGTCACCAGGAAAGTTTTCACCAAATTGTGCTGTGCTTAAACATTCCTAAAATACATCACTCAGGGTCAGACTTCTGAAGTTTGAACCAACACTGGCTACTTAGTCATGTTGATGCAAACTACCTTCTTCCTTTCTGTGGACCGTCACTCTGCTGGCCATCGTGGTCACAGAGACCCTGGATATATTTATGTGTGTGTGTACATGTATGTATTTGAGTGTACAAGTATATATTTATGTATGTATATGTGCGTGTTTATTTGTATGTACATTTGTATATTTAGATGTATACATGTGTATAGTTATGTGTGTGTGCATGTGTACATGTGTATATTTGTGTGCGTGTGTGTGTCTCTCTGATAGGTTTTCATGTAGCCCAGGCTAGCCTCAAACTCCCTATTGTATCACAGAATGACAAGAACCTCTGAACCTCTCTCTTCTACTTTCTAAATCCTGGGGTAACAGACATGCCCTGCCAACCTGTATTCAGTACTGGGGATTGGGGATTGAACCCAGGTGCTTGTGCATCCTAGGCGAGCGCTCTACCAACTGAACCACATGCCCAGACCAGGTAGAAACTTTAAAAGTCCATTTCCTGCATAACATGATAACCAATGAATACAAACACCATTGACGGTATTTCTACCAACACTCAGGATAGTTCTCTCTGCTTCCATTCCTGGATGTGTTTGTGTCCATGTACACTCACAGCGGCAGCTTTGTGCAGGGGAATTGTGGGAGGTCTTGTTCTGGTCTCTCACAGCTGAGTTTTGCTCACTGGTGCTAAAATGTCTTTGGGTGAACATTTCACCTACTGCGTGACATGGCACATGGATGCTCCTTAGTCACTGACTCGGCCGCTCACCTCCAGCTGTTCACTTCATAATTTCCCATTTTTGAACCCTGCGGGGCACAGAATGTCCCTTTGAGCACAGCATCTCCAGTCCCCGGTGAGGGAGGGACTGCGTGGAGCTGACGAACGTGGCCGTGGCCTCTGAGCTCTATTGTTGAGTGGTATGAAGGCTCCTCTCGAGAACTGATGTGACACTTTGATGTGGGCCTGTCTTCTTCTGCCAGCTGGGAGCAGCAGGGTAACGGAATACTTGGTGTCGGATGTGCAGAGTCAGATTTGGGTCTGAAATGCGTTTTTTACGTACAAACAAGATGAGGCCCAGCGATGCGGCCGGGGCTGTTAGCCGCTCACCTTTCCGAGAAGATGCCATCTGCTCCGAACAAGAATAGGCTCTGACATGCAGGTGCCCCCAGGGAAACAGCCATGGCAGTGGCTGGCGTTAATGAGCAGGCATAAGGGACTGCTCCCGGCGAGGGCTCCTCTGAAGTCGCTGCCACTAACAGCCGCGCAGGGGACACAAGGGCCCTTTCTCTGGGCTGGGGCAGCTCAGGATCATCTGAGCCTGGGATTGGGACTCGGGTCACTGCAGCAGAGGTCCCAGACCCTGTCTGCACCACCGCTGTCACCACAGGATGATGTCCAGGAACCTGAAGCTCGCCTTGCTGGCTTTGGCCTGTACTGTGGACCTGAGCCTGGCCAGTGGCTTCACAGGTGAGGGATCTAGGGGTAACTCTGGAGAAGGGGCTTCTAGGAGTGGGTCTCAAGAGGACAGTGCTTGCTGGGACCCTGACAGGCACAAGCATCTTCTCTGAGAGAGGCATCCTGTCCTGGCTTGCCACACCGTCTGTACCAATAGCAACAGGCTACTGCGGAGCACTGGGTATGCTTTCAGAAAGAGGGCTTCCCCAGTGGGAGTATGCCTCCGATGCTCAGGGTCCATGGGGTGGAGACATGGATTTTGAGACGGGGTTTGGGCCTGAAGCACCACATTTCTGGATGTGGACAATGAGCTCCTAGGTACCCAGCATAAAGGTCTTGTTTACAGATCAGGGGAGGGCGGCAGGGTGGGGCATGTTGTCAGGTACAGAATTACAGAGTGAGGGGTGTAGCAAGGGTGCTGGCCAAAGCGTTAAGAAGTACATGGTTCATAAAGTTGTTAAAAGCACCTTGTGGAGTTGAGATGCAGCTCGGGGTACCCAGCATGTATGAGCCCTGGCTTCTATCCCCCAGAACCACCAAAACCAAACCAACATAGCCAATCCCTGTATTCCTGAAACTCCAGACCTCAAGGAATTGTGATCGCAAACCTTGTGAGTCTTTTTTTTTTTTTCCTCTTAAAATCTACCCGACTTGGTTGGAAATTCAGAGATTGATTCTGTTTCTAAAGCCGCCTCCATTTTTGTTCCAGGTCCATGTTGTTTTCTATGTAGAGGAGGGTTTCACTTTACTTGGGATTTTGTTTCGTGCTGTGTGTGTATGAACCACAAAGTTTAGTCACAGGAAGAGTAGAGCATTGGGAAGGTCTTGGAGATCTCATACGGGAGCTGTGTTCCTCTCTCTGTTCATGTGAGGCCACGGGACAGAACACAGCCTTCCTGGGGGCTGCCTGCTTGCTCACTCTTCACCAGGAGGGCCATGGAGCCTGTACTAGCTCATCACTGTGTGTAAGGCATTAATTAACCTTACTGATTAACCCTGCAACTACAGGACATAGAGATTATTTTATAAATGACAAGGCTGGGACTCTGAGAAGTATAACATATTCCTGGGGGCTGCTCCGTCATCCCTGGTGTGCGGTCAGCAGGCCTCTGAGGAAGGGGATTAAGTATAACTTGCTTTCACCAAGGTACACTCTGGGGAGTAATGGAGGATCTTGTGACCTGGTGGGCATTTGTGAAGTAAATGAGGGTTGAGGGGGTTGAGCTGGGAACCTCGCTCATGCCAGAGCAGTGGTTTTCAAATGGGGGTCATGACCCCTTTGGGGTGAATGACCTTCCCCAGGGCTCGCCTAAGACCATTGGAAAACACAGATGTTTACATTACCATTCATAACAGTAGCAAACATTACAGTTATGAAGTCGTAACAAAAATAATTTTATGGTGGTGGTAGGGGGGTCACCACAGCATGAGGAACTGTACTAAAGGGTCTAGAGCAATGAGGTTCCCCACCTCCTGCTGTGACACCTCTGGAAAGGGATTTTTGCACAGCGGATTCTTTAAGGGGGTTTCCATCAGGGCTCTACCTGTCCCCAGGGTTGGAGACGGCACAGTGGCCTCGGTAGAAGATAAAAAGCAAAAATAAATAAATAAACATTTCCCAGACTTCCCCGAAGACAGAGTGGGGCTTGAAGGGGGATCACTGGCCCCATAAGGACCAGGAGGAGGCAGGTGGCTCCCTAGAGATCGTATCCTTCCTTAACATGGCTGACATCTTAGCTGAGTTTAGTTGGAAGAATGTCCGTCAACTCCAGTAGACTCTTGCAGGGCACCCCAGGCTTTGTCTTGCTCGGCACAGCCCCTCTGCCACCCTCTGCCACACCTCATCCGTGTCACCTCTGAGATCTTGACCTCCGGCTACACTCATGTCCTAAGAGCCTCAGTTTCTCTCCAGAATATTCTGCAACCACTTTTGGTGGAGAGGAGAAATAGTCTTTCCAAGGGCCTGGCTGACCTCATGGGGGTGACTGGGCTATCGCTGCCCCCACCCTCTGAGGTGGCTTCAGGGCACGGGAAGGGGCTTACTCTGGGGCAAAGGTGGGACTCTGTGCTGTGTCTGCCTGGGAGGAGGCTGCTGCGCTCCCCCCGCCAAAGTGCCCCTGCACATCTGTGGGCTGCTGTTAGGTCTAGAGAGGAGATCTGCAGAGGTCTAGCAGGTGAAAATGGCTGCTACCCTTCTGCCTCCAAGCCTCCCCAGACACTAATCCTCATGGAGGGGGGAGACTCTGTGACACTGGCCTCTGTCTGCAGGCCATGCAGTTTGGGAAAGCTTGGGGGCACTGAAGTTGAGCGTTTGAAGATGCTGTTCTGTCAAGTGGTCTAGCAGCTGAGGGCCGCTGAGAAGGGACGCCTATGGGTCCTGCATGTGAGTTTCAGGACTGGGAGGCAAAGAAGCCTAAGTAGCAGGTGGCTTCTCCCACAGTTCTGAGGATTGGTATCTAATGCCAAGTGTTGGCCTGGCTCCCTCTGGGGCCATGGGGGCTGAGTCCATTCCAAGTCTGTGGTTTGGATGTGTTTAGAAATCTTTGGCACTGGTTAGCTTGTAGAAGAATCATCCTGAACTCCTCCCCTCCCCCGCCCTCTCTCTCTTTCTCTCCTCTCTCTCTGTCTCCCTCCCTCTCCGTGTGTGTGTGTGTGTGTGTGTGTGTGTGTGTGTGTGTGTGTGTGTG
>CABHPH010147806.1:10854-27253 GCA_902168325.1 Peromyscus nudipes | reverse complement strand
TGTGTGTGTGTGTGTGTGTGTGTGTGTGTGTGTGTGTGTGTGTGTGTATGTGTGTGTGTGTGTATACATGCACGAGTGCCTGCCCCACTTTCATTTTTTTGAAAAGCAGTCCTACCACGGCCCACACAACAAGCCCACTCTCTGAGTCCCTGGGTTCTGGGATTCTAGTGTATTTCGGAAGGACACACCTTGAACCCTAGTGTTTCTTGACATAAAGTGAGAGAGGTTTCATGGGGTGCAGCCCATCATGAAGAGGTGGGGGGCTGGAAAATGTCATGGGGGTGCACGTCTGAGAAGCCACGCTGTTCATGATAAAAGAGGATGACATCTCATCCCCAATGCCAGGCTCGGACTGAGGAGATGAGCTGAGCTGGGCTGGACCATTAGCAAGGGCAGTTGTGTCCTCCTACAGCGACAATGATGGTGACAGAGAGGCTGAAGTGCCACGTGTACACACACACACACACACACACACACACACACACACATCCACGTACATATATACATGCTTTATATGTTTGGTTATTTGTCTTCATTCCATTCCAAAAAAGCTGCCATTGTCACCCCTGGCCCAGAGTACACATTTGTTGGGTGATCGTGCCTGTCTGTGGGCCATTGGCCAAACTCAGGTTCACAGAGACTGATATCCAGGGGGTCTGCAACAAGTGAGACCGAAGCAGAGTGGCAATGGGGACATGGTCTCCAGGTCTGACTCCAGCTCTGCGTTCTTGACTGGGCTGTCACTTGAATCTAATATTACACTCGAATCCATTCCGGGTGGCTCCTGGCTTTAAACAGGAGGGTTCTTAGCATGCAGGTTGACATCCACGGCTTTGTGTTTGTGCAAACAGAGGGATGTTTTGGGGATTTGAAATGGCAAAGGCCATGGCTAGAACTGGTGGACTGGTTCTAAGGCCCGTCCAATTGTAGAGAGCTCCGTCCACTTGCTGTTGCTGAGGGCGACCTCACAGTGATCTGAGCCAGTGCTCCCCTCCCCTCCACCCCAAACCCCCAACCCCCGACCTGCGTGGCTTGCTAATGCATCTTCCACATCTCCTTTGTAGAAAATGGCCTCTCACTGCTGAGCTACCAGCTGTGCAGCTACCCAGTGACCCAACGCGTCCAGAGGCTGCAGGAAGTGCAGACCTCCCACACAGCCTACGTGCACTGTGGAGGATGGATCCCATGGAAGAAGTGCCCCAAGACCGTGTACCGGACCCAGTACCTGGCAGTGGAGGTCCCCGAGTCCAGGAATGTGACCAGCTGCTGTGAGGGCTTTGAGCAGCTTGGCTTCTACTGTGTTCTGTGTGAGTCCAAGGGGACGGAGCAGGGTGTGTGTGTCGAGGGCTGGGCAGGGGAGGAGTTGCTGGGACTGTGTGTGCAGGCCTGAGAGGTCTCCCTGAAATACTAGATCTTTCTAGAACATTGCTGTTCAGTCTTGATTCTACCCCAGGAGCTTCTAGAATACTTTTCACAGACCTATCCCCCTACCCCCCACCCCCGGTTTCTGATTCTATAGCTCAAGTAAAATAGAGGAGTCATCAGCCTTTTAATATGTGCTAGACAGAGACCATGGCTGGAGAGCCTCAGTGGCCCTCAGACCTGACTGTACAGCGAGGGCTTCTGGACACTCGGCACCATGCAGCAGCCTCAGAGCTGGTGGCGGAACTGATCTGAGCCTAGGATGAGCATCTGCAGCTTTTATAACTTGAGTGGCTCTAACACGGTGGCTCAGACACTGTTTTCTTTCTTAAGTGACTTCAGAGGGTGGGGACAGCTCGGTGGTAGTAGAATGCAAGCCTAGCAAGTGCAAGGCCCAGGGTTCAGTCCTCAACAACAGGAAAACAAACAAACAAAACGACATACGTGTGTTGGGAGGGCGGGTCAGAGGACAACTTACGGAAGCCCCTTTTCTCCTTCCACCATGTGGGTCCTAGGGATCAAACCCAGGCTGGTGTTGTGCATCAAATGCCTTAACCCACTGAGCAATCTGGCCAGCTCACCAGGCAATTCTTTATAACACGGAGTCAAGTTAACGTCTGCCAGTATCAACCTTGTATGTCTCCAAGGACATCTAGATTAGGGATGAGGTAGGGGTTAACTCAGAACAAACGAGCCATTAACATCATGATGTGCTAGGTTATTAATAGCATGCAAACTCTTTCTACAACAGCCAATTAAAAAAAAAGTGCTCAGTCTTCCCTCCTGTCCCCCATCAAGGACATTTTCCCGTTCACCCGGTACAGCCTGCTTTAGGGGAGTCTGAAATTTGAGGCTAGTAGTCCCAGTGAGGATAGCGGGGGAGGCATTTCAGGACACAGAGGACATCAGTGATCATGGGGACAGAGGCTCCTCTGTCACTCTCAGAAGCATGCAGGGTTCTCTCCCCTCTTAGCGACCTCAGCGGGAAGGGGAATTCCCTGTGTCGCTGCATTGCAGGAAAGGATTCCAGGATGAGCCAATATCACAGCGTCAGCAATAGGTTATGGATCGTCTTGTCCCTAAGTAAGCATGGTTTATTTTATTCTTTGAGACATCTGTAGGAAAAGACGTGTTATCTGGTTGGGCAGTTTGCGCTTCATCAGTGGGGCCTGAGGTCTCTTGTCTATCAGCAGAAAAGACAAAATCGACCCTGCAAGGAAGGTCTTCTCCCTTCCCAGTCACCATAGCTTCTGTCTTTTTATCCTTTCTATTCTGACACTGGGTTCTCCTTGGGGAGGTCCCTGCTGGTGTCAAGGCTTGGTGTGTAGGATATACCCCATGGCCACTCTAGTGTGCCCCTGTCTTTGAGAGCTGAGCACCTAAGCGTCTCCAACTGTGCATTCAGGGACATCCCCTTGGTGGCTTGACGGTGCCCGCAGGACCACATGGACACCACAGGTGTGGGCAGACAGCTTTCCCCATGCTGTTGATTTGAGGTGAATTTTATAACTGCTCATTCACAGACACTAGACTATTTAGGCTTATGGTTTTAGCCCAGTAAGTTGATAGTCTCAACAGCCATGGCCCAGGTGTGTATACAACAAGGCTGGATCAGAGCTGGGTCCACCAGTGTCGAGGAGGACAGAAACAGGACCAAAGACACACTCACCTTCACCCAAGTATGGGCAGCATTGACCTCTCGGCTGATGTCCGAGCCTCAGCATCTCACCCCCAGCCAGCTGTGTGACCCCAAACATTGCTCTTCTTCCTCCCTCCACTCAGTAAGCAACCATCCCCAACAGGGACGGGCACACCTTCTATGACCAGGACACCCCCAATCTCCCATCTCCATGCAGATGCCCAGGTTCCCTTGTGCTGACCAGTCTGAGGAGCAGAGGGAGGAGGTCCAAGAAGGACTATGCCCACCAGCCAGGGATTCCTTAGCCCTGGGCAGCCTTAGCCTTGGAGGCTGTGGTCCCAGTAGGAATCTCTGGGGCCGCCTGGCTGAACTGAGACTCATTGGGTTGCCAGGCGCTGAGCAGTGCTATTTTGTTGTTTGCCTTGAGTTGAGAAAGGAGAGATTTTTGACTTTCTACCAAGTTGACTGGCTATTCCTTTAGGACTAGTTAGCAGCCCCAAGCGGGAAGGGGAATTCCCGGCGGCTGTGAGATTGAGAGGAGAACTTGGGTTCCAGAACATAGCTGTTGTGAGGCAACTGTTGTTAGAGCCTCTCTCTCTCTCTCTCTCTCTCTCTCTCTCTCTCTCTCTCTCTCTCTCTCTCTCTCTCTCTCTCTGTGTGTGTGTGTGTGTAGCCAGAGAACAACCTTAGCTGTCATCCTTGGGTACCATCCATCTTTTGTTGAGCCAGGGTCTCTCACTGCCTGGAGCTCTCTCCAATCCAGCTGTGCTGACTAGCCAGTGAACCCTAGGGATCCAGCTGTCTGTGACTCCCCAGTGCTGGGATGACAAGTGTGCCCAACTACACAAGTGTGCCCCTGGGTTCTGGGACTTGTGTGGCGAGTGTGTTCCCCATCTCTCCAGCCTGGAGCCAGTTTTTATGGGGTCGCCTATATTTTCTCCTTTATTTCAGGAAATCTTTTTTAGTTTAGATCTACAGAAAATGTGCCTAGATCCTGCAGATCGGTTTCCTCCACTGACAGCCTCTGACCTCACTAGGACATGCTTTACAGTCCAGGAGCCTGGAGCATGGCTGATGCCAAACCTCGTGCTGTATTTGGACTTTACCTGCCTTCTGTTGCCTTTCTGTTGTCTCAGGACACCTTAACCCCCCCATCCTCCTGTTCCGAGGCCCTTGCTGTTCACAATGTCAGATGAGCAAATGTCCAGCTCTTCCCATGCAGACTGCACAGGCATCCCTCATTCCTTCCTTGGCTTCCAGCTCCTCAGAACTTGACCCAGCTCAATCCCTTCACTGGGACCTGGACACATTGTATAGCCACCTAGATGCCGAGGAAGTGAGGAACAAATCCATAGCTTGGAAACAACAGAGTTACTAATCATGACCTTTAGCTGACATGCGTCTAACAGCAGCAAGACTCAAGGCCCCGGATTCCTGAGCAGGGCCTGTGCTACCTTGTGTGCTATTTGCTCTGGCGAAGAAGCTGTCCTTGGGACTTGTTCCCAACAGAAGTGAGGCCACAGTTCTCTTCATTAGCTGCAGAAAGTCCCATAGACTCTGGGAGACCCAAGAGGATTATCTCTGAGACTGTAGTGTCTCCAGGCTGCCTTTCTACACCTCCAGGGCCTCGCTAACCTCATAGGGTGTTGTCTTAGTTACTTTCTATTGCTGGGATCAGACACCATGACCCAGGAAACTAATAAAAGAAAGCATTTATTTGGGGCTTACTATTTGAAATGGCTAGCATCTATGACCATCATGACTATTGTGATGGAGAGCATGGCAGTAGGCAGGCAAGCAGGCATAGCACTGGAGCAGTAGCTAAGAACTTACATCTTGATCCACAAACATGAGATAGAGAGAGTCTGACTGGGAATGGTGTGGGCTTTTGAATCTCAAAAGTGATATACCCAGAGATATACCCTCTTCAATAAGGCCACACCTCCTAATCCTTCCCAAACAGTTTCACCAACTGGGGCCCAAGTATTCAAATGTCTGAACCTATGGGGACCATTCTCACTCAAACCACCACAGGTATCTTCAGATTAGTTAGCATTGTCTAGGATTCTTGACAGTTGAGGTGCCTGGAATGGTATCTCTGAACACTCTATGGAGCGTTGGTAGGTATATGAACCTTTAAATGTGTCTGAGTAGAAACCCATGGTGGCCTAATGCCTATCACCAGATGCTGGGCACATATGCTGCCAAGTCCCCAGCCTTCCCTGGCACTGGCATTTTCCTTATGCCACTCTCTCCACTGGCCTCTGCCCTTATGCTCACATCTCAGCCCCTTTTCTCCTGGGGAGTGAGGCCTTTGCTCATCCAAGCCAGCTGCCCTTCTTGGCTGCCCTGGGAAGTCTGCTCTGCTGTGCATGAGTGTCTCTGGGTTCTGCCTCTGGCCAGATGTTCCACTGTCCCCCTAGGAGAGCATGTCCCCAGGGTTCCAGTTCCACCTCATGTGCTTTCTATGCTTGGAGGAGTGCACACTCCCTGGAATCCTGGCCAGTTCCCCTGTGGGTCCTATGGACTCTCAAGTAGTGTCAGCTTTTCTAAGAGGTCTAAAGGCAATTTTCCCTGAAACCCCACTGTGGCTTTCCACAGGTTCTGGTTCCTAGGACTTGGTGCCCTGCACATAGTTCCCGCTGCCTGGCTTCTTGACCCGTCTGTCCTCAGTGCCTTCCTGGTTGAGCCCACTTCTGCCTGAAGCTGCATGAGTGCCTCATTCACACAGAATGGATGTGAATGTCCCTTCAGCTGTATAGCTACAGCCTGGCCAACTGAATTCAGTTGAACCCTTGTGCTGGTGCAATGTAGTGCCACAACCTCTCCACACTGGTGTCTGGTAGGAGGTCAGATGGCATGCAAGGCTGGACTGGACTTTTCCAAGACTGCTGTCCCCACGGTATCCCATTCCTTCTTGCACCATGCCCCCACCAAGAGTAAGGAGCTAGAAGGGTACCCACAGTAGCCTTCCAGCCCTCCTGAGGCTCCTCCTTCTGTCAACACCCCCATTCCTCTGCCAGCACAGCTGTGGCAGCTATGACCTCCTTTGACACTTTGCAATTTGGCCAGCTGGTTTCACATCCCATGGATCGCCACAGCAGGACTCTCAATGGGGCTCCCTCCCTTCCCAGGCTACTCCCCAGCTGTCAGAAGCCACTACAAGGAGAGTTACTCTGCCACTTGTCCCCAGGGAACAGGACAGCAAAGGGAAAGGGGCAAATGCTGAGGCCATGGCGTTGACTCCAGCTGGGAAGCCAGTTTTTGAGACTCCAGAAGCCCCAGTGTCCAGAGTAGCCTGAGGAGCACAAGAGCCGGGAGAATGGAACTGGTCAAAGTGTCTGGAGGCTTGGAGGCACCAACAGTGTCACCACAAACCCAAGCCTCCAGGCCGGTCCCACAGGAAGGGGCTCCGTGGCGTCCCTTCCATCTCCACTCCACCAGCTCCCCGTGGTCCTTGGCCAGCAGGCCTTACCTCAGAGCTGAGGACTGCAGGACTGCTAGGAGCTTTCCTTGACCCTGGTGCAATCCTTTCCAAAGGGCGACTTTCTCTGAGCCCACCTGGCCCCACCTCACAGCAAGAGGCTCTGGCCTTGCTTGCCTTCTGAGGGTTTGCTAGCGTGTTTCCTTTGGAATTCCTGTTGGCAAAGCACGCTGCCAGTTGAGCCGGCTTTTAATGCTAATATGGTTAACTTGTCTCATTCCACCAGCTCTGAACCGATCCAGGGAGTTTGCGTCAAGACCCGGGGTCTGCCCAACAGCAGAGCCAGAGTCATCCAGCCCACCATGCAGCTTGGACACTGACTGCTCTGGACTTCAGAAGTGCTGCTCCTGGTCAGGGGCCCGCCGCTGTGCAACCCCTGCACCCACAGGTAGGGCTACATTGAGGAGGGTCTCAGGAAGAAGATGCCAGGGTCTTAGCAGCCACAGTTCCCTGGGGGGGGGGGAGTCTGAAGCTGGGAGTGGGGCGGGGGTGTCTGCTGTCCCCATGGCTGGTCCCTAGGTCTCTGGAGAGTTAAATGAGTGGGAAGGCAGCCGTGGTGGGCAGAGCCATGATCCTTTGTCAGGCAGGGCAAGGTTTAGCAACTGCAAGCAGGCTTGTTGGAGCTGTGTCCCCTGAAGAAACGCAGGCCTGGTTG
The DNA here is from genome assembly GCA_902168325.1 of Peromyscus nudipes. Lineage (NCBI taxonomy): Eukaryota > Metazoa > Chordata > Mammalia > Rodentia > Cricetidae > Peromyscus > Peromyscus nudipes. The sequence goes on along the minus strand of CABHPH010147806.1, from coordinate 20,053 downwards.
TTCTGCACACACCTCACAGCCCAGAGCAGCTGCTGGTGGTCTGGCACGTGTGCCCACTCTTCAGGAAAGTTCTCTCTGCCCAGGGGCTGTACTGTGGGCAAAGCTGGATCAATGCTAATAACTAAAGAAATACAGAATCTATACATGCACGTATAACACATATACCATATTGTCCTATTAGCATCTAGTCATAAAATTAGCATATATAATATCAAGGATTACTATATTATAATTCTTCTATATGTCAATTATACTCCTGAACCACATACAGCTAGCCCTCCATATCCAAGGGTTCTGTATCCACATTATTTAAAACATTTGAAAAATGTTTTGTTGCCAAAGTGTCCTATACAAGTAGACCTGAGGTCCATTGGTACTGGACCTATAAGAACATTAAAAAAAAATCACCATTCCCTAAACAATCCACATACAAGGACTGATAGGCGTTTACAGGGCACGCAGCACTATAAGCCATCTAAAGATGATTACAGTGTCTGGGAGGGAGTTTGCTTACATGAAAACACATATCCATTTTAAGCATTTTTAAAAATTTATTCATTTAATTTTTTATGTGTATGAGTGGTTTGCCTGCATGTATGGTACCCACAAAGGCCAGAAGAGGGCATTGGATCCCCCGGTATCGGAGTTACAGATGGTTGTGAGCAGCCATGTGGTGCTGGAAATCAAACCCAGTTCCTCCGGAAGAGCAGCCAGAGCTCTTAACCACTTAGCCATTTCTCTAACCAGACTTGTTCAGTTACATAGGGGACTGGAACATCTGTAGACTTTGATGACCCCTGGAAGTCTTGGAACCCATGTTCACCATTGCTGAGGGTAACTGAATAGACTATCTATGAGCGTTACATGTACTACATGTGACAGCAGATGTCTAGTATGTAGTCATATATGACACTCTAATGTCAGGTGCTTACACTGTTCACCTAGACAGCAGGGAATATCTAAGAGAAACAATGTTACATAGAATGTTACATACCATACTATTTGCTATCAATATAAGGAAACAATGGTGGACTGGACTGGTTTTATATTACATTGTATCCAAGGCTGCAGGCGGAACTGTGTCCCAAGGGTCTCTCTTCCAGGGAGGGTCTTTGACTCTTCACAGGTGGGAGCCAGTGGTCTTTGCAGCAACAGGAAGGAGGAGTGAGGGCAGGCAACCCCAAGTCCCTGCGGGCATTTTGTGCAGAAAGGTAGTCTCCTGCCTCCCCGGGCTGCTGGCCACCCATAGCCTCTTGTGGCCCTGCCCTGTCCCGAGGATTGTAACTCACTGGCATCTGGCCTCCAGGAGCAGAGAGGACCCTGGTGAGCTGGTACAATGTGACCGTGCTGGTGAAGATGGGCTTTGAGGACCTGCAACGGGAGGACCCTGGCTTCCGGAACCACACGCGCCTGCTCTACTCTTTGGTGAGTGCGGCCGTTACAAAAGTCACGTTTCTCCCTGGGTAGATAGGATGGGGTGACATCCCACAGTGTCCGGAGTGACTGACACTGAACCAAACTTCAATTCTTAACTAGAGTCAATCAGCCTCACCGGTAACCCCAACCCACGGGGCATGTAGACAGGAAGATCAGGAGTTCAAGGACATCCACAACCACCAACCTCGTAGCAAGTTTAAGGTCAGCCTAGGCTGCCTGAGGCACTGTCTCAGAACAACAACAACAACAACAACAATAACAAACCAGAGAGGCACACAGTGGAGTGGTTGATCAGGGTGTGATTTCGTGAGTTCCACCACGTGTATCTGAAGGCACACCTGGTATGTGGGATGGGGAAGCCGCCTTCTTGAGATGGTCAGTTGAGAAGATGAAAAGGGTATCCTTGTCAGTATGGCCTTGACCCCTCAGCCCCCAAACCCTGACATCCTCATCCTCACTTTGTGGAATCCTGGGCTGTCCTGTTTAGGCCAGGAGCATTCCCCAGTGTGACAACTAACCAGTACCTACTGTTCCCAGGGGTCAAAGCCACCCTGCTAGAGACCCCTGCATTGCAGCCATATGTACAGACATGTCATGGCTATTTCCTGTCAGGATATCTCTCTATGACACACTGTCCAAGACTTGGGGATACTAGGACGGTAGGGCATTCTGTCCCCCTGCTATGTCCTAAAACATCTTCCTGCTCTTACAGCCAACTGTAGATAGGAGCCTGTGCCCAGGAGGGCCCAGTGGGGTTTGCCGCTCTGCTGCTGACTCACCCCGGAGTAATGAGCCCAGCAAAGGGTGACAGTTTCCATTCCGCACCTCTAGGTCCCATGGGTGCAAAACTGAGAGAGATCCCGTCTTAGTCACTACAACTACCAGCCAGGCAGCCTGGAACAGGCGGGACATGCTTACCTTGCCCTAGCCACTGGGAGATGACACTGCCCTAGGAGTCCTCCGCAGCCTCGCCTCTGCCCAGAAGCTCCCTGATGACCACTGCGGGAGGGATCCTTGTTTGTTCTTGGTTCATTAAGGGGATGCCCAACTGGCCACTAGGAACACAGCTCTGCAGCCAGGCCACCAGGGTACAAACCCCAGCCTGGCACCTGCTGTGTGACCTTGGAGAAATGACTTCACCTCTCTGTGCCGCAGATAGCCATCCATTAAATGCAGATAATCATAATTCTGTGTGAGATGGCAGCTGGGATCGAAACAGTATCTGTGATCGGATGCCTGGCTGAGCAACTCAAGGAAGGAAGGTCTCTTTGGGTTCACAGTTTGAGGATGCAATCCACGGCATGGTGCCATGCACATTCAGGGTGGGTCTTGCAACAGCTAGCCTAACTAAGAAACTTGCTCTGAGACTTGACTCTTGAGCGACCAGATCCTATCAGGTTCACAGAATTAACAATCGCAGCCTGTAAGGGGTTTGTTTGCGGCCCTCCCGGACACGCTGGGTCCTGAGACAGCGTCACTTGCATCCATTATTTCTCTAGCCCTGCAGTTGCCTCCTCCCTCGGGAGCCAGCTTGCCTGGGCAGGCTCCCGGCTGCAGCAGGTGCTGGCTCCTGGGCTCCCGACTAAAGGGTTCCTATGGGGGTGGGTGGGTCTCGGCTTGCCTCCTAGGTGAGTCGCACTGGGTCTCCTGGGAAGGGCTCCGGGTCTCGGCTCCCACAGAGGCAGGTCTGTTTACAAACCTGCTTTGGAGACACCGGTCAGAGTGTGCGGTGCCAACTTGCCTGGTTTCCCTGGGGTTGAGATGCTGAGATACAGGCTAGATGGCAAGCATCCTACGAGATAAGCAAAAGAACGGTCAGTCTAAAAAAATAGTCAGACATGACAACAGGAGGTCCCTGCTTCTAGTGGCCACTCCTTAACTCCCCTGCCTCTGTCATTAAGTGTAAGAGGCCAGGTTCCTGCAGGGGAGGGGACTCAGGTCCTGAGGCCACAGCTTTGCAGGCAACCTGGGGCTGCCCCGGCAAAGAGCACTACCAATAGATGTCTTCAAAGAAAGGATTCTCTATGGCTCCATGAGCTGGAAAGTCTGTGTCAGGGTATCAGCAGTGTGTTCCTTCTGGAGGCCAAGAGCCCCCAAAGGCCCAAAGCCCTTCCTCTTGGCTTGTGTGGCCATCTGTCCCCTAGGCCTCTTCACACTGTCCTTTGTCTGAGTGTGTCCATCCGTGTGTCCACATTTCTCCTTCTGATTGACTGCCATGGGGTCTCACTGTGTTGCTCAGGCTGCCCTCAGGCTCCTGGGTTCTAGCGAGCTTGCTGCCTCCACCTCTCAAGCGGCTAATGTACAGGCGCATGCCACTGCACCCAGCCCAGGTTTCCCCCTTTCGATAGAGGCAACATCAAGATCCACCCTCAGCTTAGCCAGTCACACCCATGTCCAGCCGAGGCCACATCTGGGGCTGGAGGTCAGGGCTTCACATCTGAGTTTGGGTGGGGCTGGATCTGCCAGCCGCAATGAGGTGCAGAAGCTGAGGCCACTCTGGTTTTCTGTGAAGGTCACAGGTGTGAAAGACATTGCAGTAACCCTCCTCCCCCTGATCCCCCCCACACACTCTTCTTCTCCATCTCCTTTTAACAATCTCATGTAGCCCAGGCTAGCTTTGAACTCACTAGGTAGCCAAGGATGACCTTGAACTTGATTGTCCTGGCTCCACCTTCTGTGTGCTAGAACTCCAGGTGAATGCCACTACGCCCAGTTTGTGTGGTGCTGGGGGTCACACCTGGGTTTCCTGCATGGTAGGCAAACACTCTGCCTGAGTCACCACCCCAGCCCCATAACAGTTCTTTACTGTTTGGTAGACAGGTGCATACAATTTGTTTTAGTTTCTCGCATCTCTGTCTCCTTTCCCCACACAGGGTACCCTTCTACTATTGATCCTCTGGTTCTGCTTCCCAGGTCACCAGCGCCTTGCAGCCTCTGAAGCCAGCTGTACACTACCTGAACTCAGCTGGTGGCAGGGACACAGTCACCACGGTGTCATGGCTGCTGCTGGGCCTTCCACGGCTCCTGACGGTGGGCAACGTCTCGGCCATGTTGGATGACATGGTGAATCGAGTCTACGAAGTGATCAGCATCCAGGTGCAAGGTGGGCCTGCCCTGTGGGGACACTGCCAAGCTGACTCTGCCACCTGGTCCTAAGCACGCTGTTAAAGCAGGCTGAGCTCAGATGTGGGAGATCACTGGTTCAGGTGTATTGTTCTGCAGAGCATGGGGATGGTTTGGCTCATCTTCTGCTCATTCTGGCCCAGACCAAGTTTAAACTCAAGTTCCCATGTGCAGATTTGGGGGATTTATTTTGCCCCATCAGCACCTGCCCCCAGCATACGTGCGCACACACACACACACACACACACACACACACACACACACACACACACAATGTCTCCTCCACTCCCTTCCCTCCTCCCTAGCAAGCCCATCACCTGCCCCTGGTACACTACCCTGTAAACCACAGATAACACATGGAAAACTCAAACCCTAGATATGGCCTTGTTTTAGAAAGAAATTAAAACACCTATGGCTTAAAAAAAAAACTATATCAGGGATTGGCGGATTGGCAAAGGTTTTTGAAAACATTTGATGGTCTGTCTCAGCTCCTTAGGCCTGATGCTGGCCTGCAGCAGTCACTGGTGTATGAGCAAAGGGCTGGGGATTGATAGCCTCCTCCTGGTGAGGCTGGGGACAGGTGCAGCTAGGCTCCTGGGTAACCTTGTCTCCAGTGTCAATCATGTTGGGGGTGGAGCCCATGACCAAAGCACTCATCTTGTCCTTCTGAAAATGTCCCTCAGTCACAGGCCCATTCCTGCAGGCCAGGGAGCACCCTTTGCTAGAACCTGCTACAGATGTGGGCTTTCGCTGTGTGGTTCAGGGAGGTTCGCATTGACAAGGTTTGGTTCTAGATTGGAGCCTGCCATAACATAGGATCATGGTACAATTGGTTATCCCGGTAAATCATGTGCATAGAAAGTAGGAAATGCATGAAGATGAATAATATTTACATACTTATTTTCCCCCAGGAGAAGAGGTTGGTACTTTGTGAGTGAGCATAAGCTTTCCTGCTTGTACTTAAACACACTTAGCTATGAGATGGCCTAATTTTGCTCTCTTCATTGTGGGAAGAGTGGCTCTATGTGAGACAGGTGTTCTGGGGCCTTGGGTGGGAAGATGACAGATCCAAGAGTGGGGGCCAGGCCAACTGGAAAAGTTAGTGATGTTTCAGATTCCCTTTAGCTCAGGAAACTTCTGATTCCCTTGGTTTACTCTTGGGCTTGTTGTGCTGTGACTAATGGGACTCAGGTCAGCCCCAGAGCCCATGTGCTCAGGCCGTAACCGATGGCTGGGATCAGCAAGCTGCCAGTGAGCATGCTTTGACCTTGCCTGAATCTGCAGGAGGCTGCACCGGAGCATCATGGAGAAGGAGGAAGCAGCTGCGATGTTGTCTCACCTGCCCCCCTTTTCCACAGATGTGAATGAGTGCTTGCACAGTGAGCTCCATGCCTGCTCTGAAGGAGAGCGGTGTCTGAATACGGAGGGCTCCTACCAATGCATCGCAACCCAGCAGCTGAACCACACAGACGAAGGTAACGCTGGAGTCCTCAGATGGTGTGAGAATGGCAAAGAGGCCATGTCTAGGGTAGATGGCCTACAGACCTCAGCTACTCCTGCTGGCTTCCTGTGAGGGTGTAAGGTCTAGGCTCCAAAGCCTGGAGCAGAGGAATGTCACAGGAGGCTGGAAGGCTGAAGAGAATGTGAGAAGTCGTGGGCAGAGAAGGCATATTTTATTCACTGGTGCTCTGGCCACTGGGCAGGAAGACAAGAGCAGACACTTAGGCACATGCTGGCACATATAAGCTACATACAAGCGGAAGCAGGCACAAACACAGGCCAGTGCATAGGCCTACAGGCAGACACTCGCAGGCAAGCTGGCAAAGACACAAAGGCTCTGACCTTAAGGCTACATTTATGTAGAATCATGCAAAAGCGGCATTCTTCCAGGAATAGTTATATTCCACCACTGTTTACTTTTGTATGTCTGTATTAGTCATTTTGTGATGACTCATGCCCCCTGCCCTGGATGTCCAGCATTAGGCATCTGGACCCGGAGATTCATCAGCGCCATGTTGTCTAAACATAAACTGGCTAGTACAGCCTCCTGTGCCCTCTGCTTCCAGGTGTAGAATGGATGCTGGGTCCCTGCAGCCATGCCTGCTCTCCTGACAGGTCACTTTTGCATTTATTCTTTGATATGGCAGCTGTCTGGCTAACGCATGGCTTACATTGGAAATGCCATGACCAGATCAGAACCCTGCTCTCAGATGCTCCCTGGAAAGTGCCCGTGGGTGGCACATGCATAGGACAGTTACTAATTTCCTGTGGTGCGGAAGAGAGAAAGAGACTCAAGGAATATTTATACCCGGCCCAAAGGGACGGGCTGTTTATCTCTGGCTTTGTATGGGTGACATAAAGATAAAACTGGAAGTGGAGGCTGGGAGGCTATGGGGGGCTTTGAAAACACACACACACACACACACACACACACACACACACACACACACATGTGTATGTAATCAACAACAGCACCCCCACTCCCACTCCGGCTTGGCCAGCCTGCCTCTCCTCCCACCTCCCATAAGCATTGACCGTTCGACATCTTACTTCCTCATAGTCACACTAGAGTGTATCTCTAAGACAGAAGAGATGCTAATATCCAAACTAACACACCCTGTTATTGTCCCTTTGTAGCCAAGGTAGCTTCTTAACACCCAGTATCCTGTCTCTGAAATGTGATGTTCTCTTCATTATCATCTTTAAAGTCTGAGCTTACATTTCAGCTGCATTCACCACTCATCTCTGACAGCTCTGGGGCTATTTACTTTAACTTACATTGTTTTCCCTCTTTCTCTGCTTCTGCCCCTTGTCATAGCGGGTATTCTGGCCTCTCAGCCCAGAAGGTCCATTATCTTAGGTGTATCATGGTGCGGGGTGGGGACAAATTAGAAACCTGGACAGAGACACCATGCCATCCTATGGGCTGGACTTTGTGACTATCTCCCTGGAAAGTCCATGGGCACTCAGCTTTGGAGTAGGGATCCCCCTCTCATTGGCCCCAGACCCCATTAGTGCCTGGCTGGGCTAAGAGCACTTCAGAGAATGGTCCCAGTGTATATACACATAGGTAAGAGTGGACCTCACAGCCAGAGTGAAGGCAGCTCTGACTGCCCCTTACGCAGGGTTCCCCTGCTGCCGCTTACACAATGGAGGCTCTGTGTCACTTCCTAAAGATATTCAGGCTGGATTCTGGGTACACCCAGCCCCTAACCTTTCTAGGTGGCATGTGTAGTGTTATCTCTTGACCTCCTTTGGCCCTGATGGCCACCTTTTCTCCTGGTGTTTTCTCCCCAGGTCTTTCAAATCCAGACAGGAAATTCTTATCTCAGGTGCATCCTGGTATTGGGCAGGGAAAGATTACAGACCTAGATTGAGACCCCATATCACCCTCTCCCTGCTCAGTGGAAGAAACCCATGGAGTTTTGCATGCACATGCTCTGCTAAAACTGCTTCATGTACCTTCTTCCCCTGAAGGTGACAGGTCATGTCACCCAACTCTAGTGACAGACAGGTCGTGGAACATGCCCCAGGGCTCACGAGTTATGGATATCTTGAGAAAATGCCAGACATAGTAAGGCCCCATTGTACATCTCTGCAATATAAGGGCCTTGAAGGTTCTGGTGTTGAAAATGAAGACAGACAATTGCTGCATCCATTCTGCCTACAAAGTGCCCCTCTCTCTGGGAAGCACACGACCTTGAGAGTCTGCAGAATGGCATGACTACCTCACACACCATCATTCCAAGGAGCTTGGTGTGTGTCCCCGTGTGCCAGAGATTCCCTGGTCTGTGGACTCCAGGCTAAGAATCCTGTCCCTGCAGTGGGAAGGCAGGCTGTGACAGAGACACATTGACTCTGGTCAAAGGCTTTATAAGATGCTCGGCTCTCTCTGCAGTTAGTTATGCTGCCCGCTAAATTGGGTTACACTTTTAGGCACAATAAGCCTCTAGGAGCCTTTCAAATCAAGGGCTGAGAATAGATGGGGGACATGACCAGGGAAGGCTGCTCATCCCTAGTTACACTTCTCGGAGGGTGGAACAAGCAGGTGTGTGTGTGTGTGTGTGTGTGTGTGTGTGTGTTTCCAGACTGGAGAGTTGGACCCAATTTTGTCTGCATATTGCTACATACGAGGACCACGTGTATTTTAAATTTAGAAGCTAATACAAATGAGCAATCTGTTGGACCAGCTCAGCCACACAAGTTGCTGGAAAATACAGCACGAATTTCAGATGCATTCCTTGTGAAATTAGTCACCCAGCTGATGGTCCGTGGGGCAGCTGGATTCTCCCACAACAGCCAAAAGAAATCTTGCATGATTCGCCCTTGCTATTCCAGGAATGCGTCCTGCTTTGAGGAAGGCCTGAGTCCTTCCCATACTATCTTCAGGCTCAACTGGCACCTGCCAGCTTTTCAATCTGTCACCTAGATTTGTGGTCTGGTGGAACCGGGGTGCCAGCTGCAGAGGTGAACACAGCTGGCATGGAGTAAAAGGTCACGTTCCCCGAGGCAATGTGTGTGGCTTCAATTCCAGTCTGATTTCGATACTTAGAGTTTTTGATTGAGTCTGTCAACAATGCTTCCCACTCTGCAAGGCTCAAGTTGTTGGATTTGGGAGAAAAGGGGCGAGTCTGACAGA
>CABHPH010147806.1:422-10844 GCA_902168325.1 Peromyscus nudipes | reverse complement strand
AAGGCTCAAGTTGTTGGATTTGGGAGAAAAGGGGCGAGTCTGACAGAGAGATCTTATGAAGACTGGTGTCCCATTCTTCCTCCCCATGAGAGGGGGTGGGTCAGGGCTTCCTGGACGGAACAAGAGCCCAGGCCCACAGCCCTGGTGACACTGATGAACATCTCCAAAGGGACCACCAAGTTTTGGGGTTCTATCCTCAGTCACAGGAAGAGAAGAGCCACAGAACAAGATCTTTGGCCTGGATTTCAGAAGATCAGGGTTTCTGTAGGACTTTGCTGTGTGAACAGTGATCTGCCACCTGAGATAAGACTCCAACAATAGACCAGAGAAATAGTTCCAGCTGAGCCTAGCATGGGTTTACCTACAGGAGCATGGATGGCTCCCAAATAGCCACATCAGTGACAAGTGCCATTCCAGCATGGATGATGCCTCCCTCACACCTGCTTAGATGTAATCTCCTGTTTTCTTAGCCTTCTGCTCTCCTGCACCTGTTGAGACCGCATGCAGCTGTGAGCAGGACTGGAGGAGGACATGGCTGGAATCTCAGGGTCTAATGACCTTCCCTACCCCTTCCTCCCATGAAGGCGAGTCATCAGGCCAGATCTTTGGGGTCTCTTTCGGGGGTCACAGGTGCTCTCACGATGGTGGTGTTGTCTCCTAAGTTGGAGGACAGAGGTCCCCACACCCTTAGATCATGGGAAGCATCAAGAGTCCAGTGTCATTTCCTAGGGCCATGTTAAGCCACAGAGTGACCATAAGGGGGCATCCTGGTTGGTGGAGGATGAAACCAAGTCCCTGGGGTAAAGAGGGTGAGATGGAAGAAATAGTTTTCACGTTAAAGCACCCCAGCGTGGTCCTACAGAGGCAGCGTGGCCTTAGAATGCTCCAGCTGTCCGTTTACTGCACACAACTCCCTCACAAGTTTCTCCACCCAGTGTGGGAAGGCTGCCTGGCAAGCTCATTGAAGTAACCCGAGGATGTATAACCACCCCGTAGCTGCTGTAACAAAGCACCACAGACAACATGGCTTAAATCACGGAAATGTGTCCTTTCACGGTCCAGGAGGCCACAATCTCAAAACAGGCATCACTGGGCCCAATGAAGGAAAAGTTGGGCCGAGGGTCCTCTGGAGCTCTGGGGGACAACTTGCTCCTTGCCTGTTCTACCTCTGATGGCAGCCAGCCCTCCCCAGCTTGTAGCTGCTTCTCTTACCCTTGGAGTCAATGAATTCGGTCCTTTCTCCATTCCGTCCTCACGTGACCTCCTGTTCTTGTGGTAACTCAGCTGTCCCTCTGACCTTCTCCTATGAGGACACCTGTGGTTGCATTTAGGACCACCCTGGACTTAATCACACCTGCAAAGGCTCCTTTTCTGTGTAAGAGCTCCGGGGCTCTGGACCTGGTATCTCTCAAGGTCCTCATGCATTCTCCTCCTGGTGGTTGGATAGTTTAGGAGCAGAGCATGTGATCCCTGTCACTGGTTATTAGACAGTTTTATTTCTCTTTGACCTTCCTAGACCTTGGTTTTGTCTCCACTAAAGTGGGACCAGAGAAAGACATCTTATCTGGATGAGGTGAGGACTCAGTGGGCTCAGAGGACTGGGTCACACAGAGGAAAGACATCCTAGCAGTCATGAATGGCTTGGATGGGAGATGGCGTGTATGCTATGGAGGCCCCTTATGAGCTTATAGCATGGAATATCAATGCAGCCCTGTCCCCATGATTGCCACAATGCAGGCGGTGTTGATCTGGACACTTCCCTGTGCCTGCCAGGCACAGAGGCGGCTGTGAATTCATTGTTTCCTGAGTGTTTATGGCAATGTTAGGTTAATAAATCCCAAGCTGTGGGAAACTGCCATTGCTGTGGGTCAAGGGTGGTTGAATGTGGACAACTGTGACTCCCTCAAGGAAATATATCAGAGAAGGAAGCACACAAACATCTCCATGTACCGCTGCCCTCAGGGGGTGTGCTTCTGGATCAGAAAGGATTTTCTTCCTGCCAATGTTGTTGGAGCAATTTCCACAGATGCCTGGAGGGTCTCATAGCAGTCAGAGTGCAGATTATGTAGCCCTTATCCCTGCGATCAAAGCACTGCTGGATCTCAGAGAGTGAGGTGCCATGTGCACTGCCAACGGGCCACCCCTCAGCAGCTTCCTGACCTATTCTCCCTGCCTTCCTTTCAAGGTGTCTTGTTTTATGTAAATCCCACCCAATCAGAGACATGGTTAACCGAACACCCTTGTAAACAGCAGCCCAACAGGAAGGCTGTCTACTGGAGTGGTAGCAGGGAAATCAGAGAGGCTGTGTGCTGCTCGCTGGCTTCTGGACAGCCCCCAGCCCCCACATCCCTATTGACTAGTGTGTTACCACGTTACTGTCTTCTGTGGTTGTGGACTCAGCAATGTTTGTCCTTGACAGTCTTTACTATAGGAACAGCACAGCCAAGGTTTTCAACACAGTTTCTGAGAGGTGAGTGTAGCCGTCCCTCCACCCCTCTCTCCTTCCCTCCCTCTCTCCTTCCTTCTTTCAAGAGCATCTGCTCCCAAGCACAGGCCAGTGAGCTGTGCAGGGACTAGAAGGCCAGAGTGGAACTTTCTACTTCAGGGTCCCAGAGACTGGAGCTGGGGGTGAGAACCATAGTTAGACCTGGGCTGCAGCTGCCCCTTGGCTGGTACCTGCTCTGCAATCTCTGCCACTGAGGAAAACATCATTGTCTTAGGTTTCAGTTACCATGATAAATGTCATGACCAAAAGCAACTTGGGGAGGGAAGGGTTTATTTTAACTTACAGCTCATAGTCCATAATGAAGGGAAATTGGGACAGGAATTGAAACAGAGTCCACGGAAGAACACTGCTTACTGGCTTGCTCCCCATGGCTTGCTCAGCCTGCTTTCTTACAGCACCCAGGACCACTTTGCCCAGGGGTGGCACCGCCCACAGTGAGCTGGGCCCTCCCACATCAATCATCAATCAGGAGAATACCCATAAAGTCGCCCACAGGACAGTCTGAGGGAGGTGTTTTCTCAGCTAAGTCCCTCTTCCCAGATGGCTCCAGCTTGGGACAAGCTGACAAAACCCAACCCAAACAATCATCATATGAGCAACTGGGCACACATCTGTTCCTATAGCTGAGACGTCAAAACACACTCACTTCTGCACCCTAGACGTGTCCCGTGGAAACAGACAGACTTGAGAGGTCGTCACTGGTCTGTCCATGGAGGCATGGGGCTTCGGCTTCTGGTGACTTAAGCCAGCCATCTTGAGGGACTCCGAGAGAGCTCTTCACGAGGGACCCCCTACACAGTGAACCAGCATGACCAAAGGTGGCTAATGCTGGTCGGAAGGAGCAGGCAGAGGGCTGTGTTGGAGAATTACTACACTTGGCTGTGGGAATCCTGGCAGTCAAGGAAGACAGGAGAATGGGCTGACCGCTCTCCTGATCTTTACTGAAGGAAACAGTCATGTGCATTGGAAAGACATAATTTTCATACCATTAAGAAGCAAACATCTGGGCGTTGGTGGCGCACGCCTTTGATCCCAGTACCCGGGAGGCAGAGGCAGGCGGATCTCTGTGAGTTCGAGGCCAGCCTGGGCTACCAAGTGAGTTCCAGGAAAGGTGCAAAGCTACACAGAGAAACCCTGTCTCGAAAAACCAAAAAAAAAAAAAAAAAAAAAAGAAGCAAACATCTTTTAAACCCTTTTTATATGCATGTGTGCAGATGTGCGTATGTTTATGTGTGTGCAGGGCACATATGTCCTTGTGTGCATAGGACAGCCTCAGGTGTCATTCTTAGTGCTCTTCACCTGTCCCTCTCCCCCCACTTTGGACATGGTGTCTCTCACTGAATCCAGTGCTCTTTCAAGCAGGCCGGACTCATGATCCACGGGGATCTGCCTGACCTGCCTCCCTTGATGCTGGGATCATGAGCTATGGAGGAAACCCAGCCCGACTCCCAGACCAATGACTGAGGGTCAGTAGGATGACGTTCTTGTGCACATGCAGTTGGCATGGCCGTAGCCTGGGAATGCATGTTGAGGCTGTGTTTACAGGCACAGCCTGGCCACAGCACAGCACAATGGCCTTCACTAGAGACATCTTTCTGTCATGTGTCACAGTCCCCATAGACTGTTCTAACTCCTGTGTGTGGGTGCATGTGGAAGCCAGGCATTGACATCATCTGACTTCCTCCCACCCACCCTTGTTACTCACTTTAGTGTCTATACACATGTGTGGTGTGTGCACATATGTGCTTGTTTATATGTGTGCGCATGTGCACACACATGTGTGTTCATGTTCACACGTGGAGGCCCAAGCCCGACTTTATGAGTCTCCCTTAATTGCTCTTCATTTTCTGCTTTGAGGTGAGGTCTCTCACTTGGGCCAGAGCTTGTAAGTGTGATTAGTTTAGACTCACTAGGCAGCTTGCTAGTGATCCCCTCTCCCCCAGTGCTGGAATTACAGGCAGCTTCCATGACTACTGGGCATTTACATGAGTTCTGGGGATCTGGTCCTCACTCCCACTTTCCAGGCAATCACTTTATCTATGGAGCCATCTTCCTAGGCCTCCACCCTAGTTCTTTAACTAAGTAAGGTAGGTAATTATTGTAAGACGAGCGAGCGCGATTGTTCTGCACATCGGTCTCCTTGCCAGGTAAGCAGGTGGGACGGGAGCCGGGATGCTTCCCACCTGAGGCTCCGGTGTGTTTCTCCCTAGACTGCCCTCCAATCCGAGACTTGGTGGCGCTTGATGTCACGAGCAGCAGTTTTCACGTGTCCTGGAGTTTGAATTCCACTCAGAACCACACTTTCCATGTCCAAGTGTATAAAGGCGGAGAAACACTCAGAAACACCTGGACGAGGAGCCGGACTCTGGCTGTGCCTGGGTTGGAGGCTGGAGTACTGTACGGAGTGAGGACCAGCTACCAGGGGTGCGGGGCCAATGTCTCTGCCACACTGGTTGTCAAGACAGGTAAGGCACTCGCTGAAAGCCATGTTTTCTTGAGTGGGCCTTTCTGTCCCAGAGTTCTGGCGACCCAGCATGTCACAAGAAAGAGCCTTCCTGCATGCATGGGGTGGGATGTGACTGCCCCCGCTGTGTGTGGCCCACACTGGACTGAATGCTGTGTGGTGCTCATATGGGTCCCTTGCTTGTTGACTCACAGGCCCTGTGGAAACCTGCTAGTCTGATGTACATGGATGTTGTCAGATAGAGAGTGTGTCCACAGATGGTGTGCCATAGGCATTCAGTCACACAAACCCCTTCAGGATGACCTAAATAGTCTTCTACCATCAGGGCTGGGCAGCCCAGTGGTATCGAGATGAAATGGGAACACATCCTATTTCCTGTGGTCCATAGCATCCACCCTACCAGTGCCAGTAGGGACAGATTCTCCCAAACCTACAGGACACATGCATATGCTTAGACCTCTGGCACTGGGTGGCAGCTAAGGTGGCCATCCAGTCCTTATAGGTGGCCCACGCGGCCCTGCCTGGACATGGTAATATACAGACCTCACCAGACTAGGCAAGGTAATAAGATGGCTCCCTTGGTTCTGAGGCTGTGGTGTGATGAGGAGGGGGCTCTGAGACCCCGAAGCCCTAGATTTTCTGTTCTGCCCCTCCCCTAGCACAGATGGTAGCTGCAGGCTGAGGTGGGGCTCATTGTTTCTACAGAGTCTGCTCCCTTCTAACAGCAACTTAGGCTTGTCACAGGAGCGTGTTCCGAACAAACAGCGAGTGTGGATTTGGTTCCAGGTGTCTCCTGGGAGGAATGTCTCCCCCCGGATCAGAACCTCCCCACAGCCTTGACAACACTCCAGTGGCCGTGACATGCACATGTGGTCTGTTGGGTTGATGCCGGCCTGTGGGCCCAGGCTCTCCATCCCTGGTAGAGCCAGGTTGGAGTTAGTCTGTGGCTTGCTGTCAGCAGTCAGGGGGCATGATGGGCTGGAGTGGAGCCCACCCCGATGCCTGCGCACACTGAGTTTACTCTCATAAAAGAGACATAGGTTCCCAGTCTCCATGTTGAGGCTTTTTTCAGCCTCTAGAGGAGAGGTGACCTCATGGCAGCAGACCAATCAGTTTGCCAGGTACAAAGAGGTGGGATTTTCAGTGCTGAAACACAGAAGGTTCTAGCAAACTGGAACCAGCAGTCACTCTAATGTAGGGGGCCTGGGTAGTGATTGAACATGAGGACTTGGCCAGGCCAGGTACTCAGTACATTTCCCTACCTCAGGAAAGGTCAGCTGGAGGGTCCTTGGGACCTCTATGTACAACCGGAAACCCAGCTCCTACAAGTATGGACCCTGTGTGGTGACTCAGAGTCCCTGTCCCAGCTGACAGAGTGCATCTGATACTGAACAAGTTTTTCACTCTAGAGCGGATGTCAGCATCGCCATTTCTTATACCAGTTTCTCCAGTTTGACCATCCCAGTCTAAAACTGATGTCTCAATTTCTTTTGTGTACCGATTCATTAAGAGGCTTTAAGCAACACATGGACAGAAAAGCCCGTGACTGTTTTAGTGTGCATGGTGCTGGCGATTGGCCCAGGCTGAGGGCATGCCAGGCAAGCATTCTACCACCTAGGTATACCTTAGCCCCAGCGTGTGACGTCCCCTCTCAGGGTTTGGGCTGATTTGTGTCACTTTGTGTTACTTCTGTCTTAGATGCCCGGGTTTTCCAAGTCACCATACGGATCATGAACCGTAACCTGACAGAGCAGATTCTCAACTGCAACAGCGAGGAATTCGGGAACTTTTCTCAACAGCTGTTTCTTGAGGTAGCAGGAGAGCAGACCATTGACCTGCCCTCAAATCCTCAGAATAAGGATGCACTTATGTATGCACAAGCACACACACACACACACACACACACACACATACACACATGCATGTATACACTTACACATACACATCAACAACCTGGTCCCTCCCTGTGGCTGAGCAAAGTCATATGTCTTGTAACAGCCAGAGGAAGGACATATCCATCCAACCACAGCCCCTCATGGGATAGCAATCCTCCTTCACATAAGTACCTCGATCGTACGGCTGGACTTGCTGTGTAAGGCTCTGCCTTGGGGTGCTGTTATCCTGTGTGGCTTCATAGTAGTTTCCTGAGCGCAGGCTCTGCTGCCGATCTTAGCCTCTGTTGGCCGCCGTGGCTGGCAGGAGACACTGACACCAAACCTGGGAGCCGAGCCAGTACTTACTATCTAACATAGGTTCTGGGCTGGGGGGAGAGCTGACTTCTGCAGCTGCCCAGGGTCCAGGATTTTACCCTTTTGGAAAATCATAGACTGGCTTGATGGAGTATTGTGGATACTGACAGAAGACACAAGGTTCCTGGGTCAGCGACAGAGTGCCTGTCATGGCACAGCAGGGGTCCTGAGAGTCATATAAGGCTGGCTCCCCATCTTTCCCCTTCCTCAAGGATGATGCCCACGAAAAACCTGTGTGTTCACGAAGGGGGCGTGCCTAAGCAGAGCAACCCCTGCCTTAGAGAGCCCAGATCTTTTAGACCCTAAATTGTGTTCCAGAAGGGGAGGCTATGTTCATTCACTCTTGGATGGTAGAAAGGACTGTCTTTTGTTCTGGAGAAAGCCACCATCCTGAGGTCCCCAGGCTCCTCTGCATACCAACCTCCCTGGAAAGAGTCCCGGACAAAGGGACCTGGGGTCTTCTATTTGCAAGATGGCCAGACTGCTGGGGAGAGGGGTGCTCTTGATATCTGCCTCTAGGGATGCCAGATATTTTTAGGTTTATTTTTGAAAGACAAAGTCTCATTCTGTATCCTACAGAATACAGTGTATATTTTAGAACTCACTGTATATCTCAGGCGGCCCTTGAATTAGAGGTGGTTCTTCTGTCTAGTCTCCAGGAGCAGCTCTTGAAGGCTTATAGAGAGCTAGTTTTTTGTTTTGGGTCCTCCCCAAAAAGCTAATCCCGGTGCTCATGGGATGATTAGCAGGAAGGTGGGAGAGAGACTAGCTCTTGTCAGTAAGGAAGGCACAGCCCCAAGGAATCATGGGAACTGTTTATTGGTAGCCCCTCCTTGTCAGTCAGTCAGTCCATCAATCAAGCTGACAGTCCCTGCATTTCACCCACTTACACACATCCCCTTCACACTTACTTCCAGGGCAGTTGGGTGGCCTGTCCACATGTACCTACCTGGGGCCTGGGTTGTAGTGGGTGCTGTGTGTTTCCCTTAGCTGTTCCAGGGAGAGCTGGGTGGGCCCATGGCTGGGAAGGCGTGTCTGCTAACGGTCTGAACTGCTGTGTGTCTCCCGGGTAGGTGGAAAACTCCTTCCCCCCAGCCATTTTTGACATGTACAGACGAGGGAAGCTGAGGCTGCAGATCGTGTCCCTGCAGGCAGGGAGCCTGGTGGTGACACTTAGAGTCACCCTGCAAGATCCTGAGTTTCCAGTGGGGGTCTCCACGCTAAAGCCCTTACTCCAGCGGCTGGCTGCCAGCACTGTGTTCCGGGTTGACCAGCAGGGGACGCTAGTGCAAGGTACGACTTTTCCCAGCAGAGCACCAGGGCATACCTCTAGCTCACAAGCAGTCCCAGCAGTAATTGTTTGAGCTAATCTTCCCTTTACCTGAAAGGTGAATAAAAGTGTGAATTGTATCCTGGAATCCTCTATGAGAACCAAGGGCCAGGGCCGGAAGCTCCTCCTGGCGTGGGCTCATTCCCTCTGGATGATGCATTTTGCAGTCACTGGTCCAGCACACAGAGTATGAAAGGAGACTAGGGGTCCGTGTGGGAGGGGGTTGTGGGGGAAGAACGGGGATCCCTGTGTCTGGTGGTCAGAACACAGTACTACCATGTCTGTCAGTCAACTGCTCACCTGTGGGCTCTGCTCCATTAGCTCTGGTGTTAATTCGTTTTGCCTTGATGCAGGGCAAGCCACAGAGAGCAAATGTTCACCTGGAGTGTTGAACAGACTTGGGAGGCCCATCAGTGGCCAACAGTTGTCTGTAGGAAGGGCAGGAAGACTTCCATCTGCTGCCCTCCTGTTTCCTGACCAGGCTGGCCCCTTTCTCACGGACTCGGCCTCCTCTCCCCACAGACTGGGACGAGTGTGCACACAGCTCTGAGCATGACTGCCATCCAACCGCCCGCTGCATCAACCTGGAGGGCTCTTACACATGCCAGTGCCTCACAGCCAGGGATGCCAACCCCTCCCGGGCTGGCCGGGTCTGCAAGGGTGAGCATTCCCAGCAGTGCTCTTAGGCCTGCGGTAGGAGGGCCAGTGTCGCCAGGCACAGTGCTAAGGGCCACAGCAATGTTTCTGTTTGTTTTGTTTTATTCAGAAGGAATTAATGTGATGGTAAACGTACCTAAGAGCAAATGTGGTGTGGGTTCTGTGGCTCCTTAGCCCACAACAGTTGTAAAATATAATTGGAGTAGTTTTTTATAAATGGGTAAAAGAGCCCATGGAAGCAGAGTACCCCAGCTCCAAGGAAGTCAGGAAATGTCCTCAGGAGCAGGGAGTCCTCTCTTGATGGCTTCAAGATGGATAGACTTGTAGAAACCGGGTGTGCTATAAAAGGGCCCCCCTAGGGGGGCTCCTGAGTCCTAGCCCTACCACATCTCTACCGCTCAAGTCTTTTAGCAGGAGGTGGGGGTGGGGGCTGAGCTAAGAAGTGGGTGTAGCATGAATCTTAGAAGGTCTTATTAATAAAATCAAACCTGAGGCCAGGTATTGGGGTGAAATGCTGGATGGTCAGAGAAACAGAATAAGCCACAGCTATCTCACCTCGCTGAATCCTCAGCTGGTCTTGTTTCCTCAGACTGGATGCCCCGAGCCCTCATCCAGAATGGGTCTCAGCTGAACTGCTGCTAGAAGCCTGAAAGCTTAACCAGCCACATGCTTCTCCAGGCCAAAGGCTTCTCCAGGCCAAAGGCCTCTAGTTTCTGTTCCTCACGCCTTATATACCTTTCTGCTTTCTACCACCACTCCCTGGGATTGAAGACGTGCTTTCTGGGATTAAAGGCTGTGTCACCATGCTTGGCCTTTTCCAATGTGGCCTTGAACTCACAGAGATCTAGAGGGATTTCTGTCTCTGGAATGCTAGGATTAAAGGCGTATGCTACCACTGCCTATCCTCATGTTTAATATTGTGGCTGTCCTGTTCTCTGACCCCAGATAAGTTTATTAGCATACACAATATTTTGGGGAACACAATACCACCACAAGCGGGAGGCAGTTACTTGCAGATCTCTGATGCTGTGTCTCATTCGTCATGTCTGCATTGGGAGCATGCTGGAGCAGAGATGTTCTCCTCCTCCTCTTCCTGTGCCTCTTCTATCTCTGTCTGTCTGTCTGTCTGTCTCTGTCTCTCTATCTCTCTGTCTGTCTCTGTCTCTCTGTCTCTGTCTCTGTCTCTGTCTCTGTCTCTCTCTCTCTCTCTCTCTCT
>CABHPH010147805.1:0-46751 GCA_902168325.1 Peromyscus nudipes | reverse complement strand
GGGGCCTAATCAGACCAATGACTAAGAATTTAGCCTCACTGTCACCGTGCATTAAGCAAATGATCCAACAAGCCTGAGCATGTCATCAGCAATCTCAGGTATGAAATTCGACTTTAAGACGCGGTTCAAGACATCAGAACCAAATAGCTCCATGAAAACCACAGGCTTATGTTACCGAAGAGTGTCTGAAACAAACCCAGTCACTCCCAGAACCACGGCAACTTCACTCAAAACCCTGCTCCACTCAAATAATTGATCACTAAATATGTTCAGAGCCTTTCAACCATAAAATCTGGTGCACGATTTACAGAAGAAAAAAAAAAGCCTCTAATGGTACATGTGTGTTGAGGGAGGGGAGAAAATAGAGGTGGGAGTGGAGGGTACTTTAGATACCTTCTGACAATTTCCAAGCAACACTGTGTGCTGGCAAGGGTACAAAAGAGAAAAACCTGGAAAGCCACACAGCCATCCAAAGGCTAATTACCCTGCTCAGGGATACTGCCCAGGATATCAGCGTCACTAAAGAGGTGGGATAAAACCTTTTGTGTAGCCACTAGAAGGCCCATGTCATTTACAACAAACAAGTTAAATTGACTTAAGAAGCCTAGAAAAACATCTGTGGAAGTGGAATGCACCCAGATGTTAAACCTCCAAACTATTTGCCCTAACTGGTTCTACGCCAGATCAACACTTGAGAACTACCACAGCTCACTCTGGAAGTAGTTAACAGGAACTATTCCTATTCACTACTCCTTAGCTATCCTGCATAAAATAAGGAAGGAGCATTCACTGGTAGGAACAGTATTACACTGAAATGAAGGAAGCTATTCTAGGTGAACCCAGAATAATGTCAATGTTGGAATGAAGCTGACACAGAGGATATGCTGGTTGAACATATGAATTAATAACAAAGAAAACACCTGAAGGAGCTTATCGAGCTTGGCACCAAAGAGGATGCCAACACAAAAGAAGGGTGACACCCCAACTGCTCTGCCTCTGCCCACTTCCTTCATGCTTCTTTTGCTCCTTTCTTAGTCTGTTTGGTTTGGGGGTACTGTTGGTGTGTTTAAGGCTGGACCCTTGCTGGATAGCCCAGGCTGACCTGCCTCAGCCTCAGTACTACAGTAGTGGGCATGTGTCATAAATATCATTTACGGCCAACAGTGTGCCTTAGCATAAATGACAGACTTTGGCTAATAAGGACATGTAGATATAGGCTCACAGGATGTAACAAAGGGGGTTACTGTTGACAGGAAAATTGTTTGAGAGTGGAGAGAGCTAGAATCTCTGTACCTTCTATTCACATTTGCTATGAACATATATCACTCTAAAAATATAGAGAGAGACGTTAAGCAAGTCCAGGAGCATCTGTTAAAGGGTATCAATGTACTCATTAAGATAGAAAATGGGGAGAAATACACTTGCAGACACAGGACAAAGTAAACAGCCTTTGTCGTCGTCATCAGTCTCCGTTCTGCCTGGGGTGAATGGAACCAGCCCTCTGGTCTCCAACCACCTCAAGAGAGAGAGTGTGTGCACCCCCTCATCAATTTTAAGCTGTCACTACCCAGAAAAACCATGCCTCTATTGGACCAGATACCCCAGGTCATTGGCAGAGCGAATTCCCACAACAGAGAGAGAAAGGGGAGGACCTACTGTCCTAGATAAATCACAATAAATGAATAAAAAACAAATTTTATACAGCCAACTAATGGGATGTTTGGAAGGACAGAGTTAGAATAATCATCACGAAAATATGTGATACACAGAAATTATAAACAGAACTCACACAACAGAGACAAATGTAGTAATATTCCATGTAAGAACAAACTAGAAATGTATATAAGACCACTAAGGGAAACAACCCAATCAACAATTAACATTTTAGAGCTGTTTCTTGAGTTGATCACCAATCAGACCCTAACAAAAGCTAAGTGTCTTACTCTCCACTTTAAAACCTGAGCAGGAGAAGCCACAGTCAGCCAAAACCAAAGTAAAATGTTTCTTGGGGAAAAAAATAAATATGGAAAGTTCATATAATCTACCCCATATTTTCAAGCATGTGAAAAACTGCCAAGAAAACCCACCTTGTTGTATTCACATGTATTGAAGAGTAAAGAAGAAGATGCAGCCTCCAACATAACTAGAAAGACCTGACGGTGTAGAAGAGAAAAGCAAGTTACCAAAACTTTCCAAGTCCTGGAGCAAATGAGCCAGAGAAGCAGAAGCCTTTTCCCCTGCCCAAAGGTTACTGACAACAGAACGAATTATTTCCCTTCTTGGGTTTTAAAAAGTAAAATTGCATCAATTCACAGGTAAAGTCTTTTCAAAAGCTATCATACGATGTCAACTTACCCCTTGATAAATTCAGTCATAAGCCACCTACAACACCCATGCCCCAGTGACAGGCACATCCATTCATGGACACAAACACACATAGACTTTCATGTTTTGCAAATCTATAAGGTGAAAAGTTTTATATCTGCAAAAAAATGTTATTAATGGTCATTTCAAAAAGTAACAAAATTAGCAGCATGAAAACCATCTTATTTTTATAAAATCCAATAAACAGACACATGTCCTATATTTTTAGAGGCTGAAAAACAACAAAATGAAACATAAAGAATTGAAAATAATGACAATAGCAAAACGAAAGCCATTAGAAAAGGCAAGAACATTCCAAAGCAAATTTTCTAGAAGTCAACGAGTTCCGAGTCACAATAGCCTGCAGGAAGACATCTGACCAATCTGGGTGAAACTCAGAGCCAGAGAGCCAGGATGAACCAAGAAGGGCCTACGAAATCAAAGTAAGGGCAGTTTGCCAGGGGAGTATTTCTAATAAAGCTACCAAAATTCCATACAATTAAAATTTTAATACTTCATTAAATATAAGGGACTAAAATTGACTTATGGGAACTAGAAGGATCCAGTAGTGATAGAAGAATCTGTAAAGGCTTCCGAAGCTACTTCCAGTAAAGGCTCGGGCCCTGGTTTCTTCTGAGGAGTGGGGTTAATCCAAATTTCCCAAGGACAGATGGCCCTATTTAATAAAAAAATCTTTCTAGACTATGATAGTTTATGGCAAAAATCCAATTCATTTCAAAACAGAGTTCAACCCCAGTGATCAGAAATACTATTAAAAAAATTCAAAGATCAACAGTTGACTAAAGAGAAAAACCACATATTATAAAAGCAAAAGATGATGAAACAGTATCTCAAAATAGTCACTATTCATTCAAGCCTTAAATCAAAAGTAAAAAGAAACTTCCTCAACCTGACTTCAAAACAGTATCCAAGTCAACAGCCAGTATGCTCACCATTGCTATCCAAGAAGCTGAAAAGCTTTGTTATATAAAACAGAAATCCAGCAACTGGAAGGGAGGAAAAAAATATTACCACTGGCATATAGTCCAGTATTCTAACCTAGAAAGTACAGAAGGTAGAGTACTAAACAAATAAAACATTCAGTATAACCATCAATCTGAAAATACCCAGAAATCAATAGCTTTTCACTTGCCAGCACTCACTAGATGGACAAAAAAAAAAGTATTTCAACCACTCACTAACTGCCAGAAAGTGTTAAGTCTTTAACATCCGAACTCATTTTATTTTGACCACTTATTATCCACAGGTGAGAAAGCCAAGGTTTTGAATTCAGTATCTTTCCCCACATCTTCCTAGTGTCAAGCTGCCACAGCCAGGAGGTAGACCCAGTGATCTGAATGTAAAGTCTTTCTAACCATCCCACCACTGTACTACCTAGGTTTAGCCAAAAGGTCACAAACCAAAATGCTAATAAACATAACCAGAAAGATATGTGGCCCACCTCATACAAAGACATTAAAAATGAAAGCCTTTATCAACTATCACAAAGCATCCTACTGGAAACAGACATACTATATACTTCACAACAGGGATATTACACTTGAAAAAGATTCCCATTTCCCTTCCAATAGTAAATCGACCTCCTGTAGTCCCACCCAGAGTATATGGAGATAGTATGACTTTTGTGGGGGGTTTGTTTCATCTGGGAAGAGGCAGAATTTACTAATGGGATTCAGCAACTCACCTAGTAGCAGAAAAGTGATGGTCTTCCATGGGCTTTTAATCATGGGCTTTTAATCATTTTAAACATGTCCTTTTCAAGGCTACCACAGCAACACCCTGCTTGGGTCTACACAAGCAGCTCCTTGCCCTGTGAGGAGTTTCCTAATAGAATTCTGTGCTCTCCTTTGGTAGCCTCCTGATACTAAGGAGCAGAAGGCACAAAAGGACAAACACACCCAGCAACAAGGGCTGGGTGCACATTCGGAAGGAAAGGTGTGTGAGATGGAAATCAAACTTTAGAGTCAAGAGTTCCTATCACAGTGAGTTATATTCAAAAGAGCAAAGCTCAAAGGAAATTCAACAGCTCTATTCAAATCCCAAGAGATAGGAGAAAATGCTAGCAGGCATGCTCCATGCTTACCACCTCTTCATAAGTAACACCAGACTGGCCCATCCCTGCAGTCTCTCTCCAGGGCCACCTCCAAAATGAAGCTTCCCCACAGGATCCCAGTTAGTGTCTTTTGAAGTCCCTTCTTTCTACCACTTAGCACCAAACATCTGCACTATGTCCTCTAATTATACACTGCCCCCCAGGCCAAGGACCCCAAGTCCTTCGTCCAGCACACCCAGAAGGACCTACTGATTAAGGACTGCAACTTAGCTTTTAAAGCTTCCCGCAAGTTTAAGATTTCAAAACCCAGGAAACTGGCCACATCAAAAGGTGATGATTTTTTGACTCTGCTCCAGATTTTTTTTTAATATTATGTTTCTAAATAAGGTAAGTGGATACTCCAGAGAAGCTGCTCAAGGAAGGTCACTAGGCAATGCAACTACTTGAGACTTGATAAATCAAATAAACAATGAGGCCGGCAAAGGAAAGCAGAGAGCACATTACAGACCCTCTTGCCTTTTTGTTTTTCCATTAAGGCACTGTTCTTATAAACAATGAGCCCATTCAAAGGGGTTTAAAAACATCCCTGGGGGAAGTGTCTATCTCCACAACTCAGTGTCCCTCACCCTTTTCTCCGCCCGCAAACACCAGTCTCCAGAAAGCCATTTTGCCTGTATTGGAAATGGGAAACCTTTGATCAGTAGTTTCAGGAATGGGGGAAAAAAAAGAAAAGAAAGAAAACCGTGACTCAAATTACTCAGGAATGCCACTGGTAGGAAAAGGAGAAAGAAAATTAAAGACTCACAAAGACCCAATTTGCTCTCAGGTGAGACTTTCTCCTGCACAGAGCAAACAGCAAAGTCTGAGGGGTTTTATATTCTCATACTTAACTGTCTTAACATGCACATCAACCAAAAGCCAGCTTCCAAGTACAGCTCCCTTTCAATTTGGTACCACCAGCACTGGTTGCTAAGGAGGCAGCTAACACATATATATCATCCCACCGTATTTCTATTTCTTCTTACAAATTTGAGCATGAAATATCTCCAACATACAGGAAAGTACTAAGCATGGTAGGATAGCTGTCCAACTGCCTACAACCCAGATTTAAGATATGCTATCAGAATTGAAGTAATGGCTCAGTGGTTAACAGCACTGACTGCCCTTTCAGAGGACCTGAGTTTGATTCCCAGCATGCACATGGTGGATCACAACTCACTCTTCTGGCTTCCATATAGGCACCAGGCACACCCATGGTGCAGACATACATATGAAGATTGTCCTGTTAGATTTTTTTTTTTTTTTTTTTTTTTTTTTTTTTTTTTGGTTTTTTCGAGACAGGGTTTCTCTGTGTAGCTTTGCGCCTTTCCTGGAACTCGCTTTGGAGACCAGGCTGGCCTCGAACTCACAGAGATCCGCCTGGCTCTGCCTCCCAAGTGCTGGGATTAAAGGCGTGCGCCACCACCGCCCGGAGTCCTGCTAGATTTTTATCAACGTGACACTACAGTTACCCTAGGAAGAGAAAGCTCAGTTGAAAAAATTCCTCCATTAGATTGGCCTGTAGACAAGTCTAGAGAATTTTCTTAATTAATGATTGGCATAGGAGAAGCCTATTACAGGCAGTGCCAACCCTGGTCAGGAAGTCCTAGGAAATAAAAGAAAAGTAGCCAAATGTGAGCCTGAGGAGCAAGGCAGTAAGCCACAGCCATCTATGGCCTCTGCTTCATTTCCTGCCACGCCTCCCCCATAATAATGGACTGTAACTTGTAACATGTAAGCCAAATAAGTAAACCCTTTCCTTCCCAAGCTGCTTTTGGACATGGTTTATCACAACAACAGAAACCTAAGCAGGACATAGGCAAAGCACCTGTGCACATAAAATAATTTAAAAATTAAATAAAAAATAAATGCTACCAGTTTCCTGTCATGTCACTTCTTCAGAAAATTTTAAAGAAATGAAACAGCCACCTAAATTCTTTCTCCCCATCCTCTTAAAACATATTCCCTTCCTCTTGTTCTAGAAAAGAGAGAAAATAAACTACTATTGCTATTTCTTGTGGACTTTTCCCTCCAACTTTTTGCTCATGGCAGCAGGACTGAGCTTTACATTTGGAACTGCATAAAGGGGGACTGAAGAGCCAACTCAGCTGGGATAGCACTTGTTCCTGTGGCCCTGAATTCAGATCCCAGGACCCACATAAAAAGCCAAGTGCAGGGCTGGAGAGATGGGTCAGTTGTTAGGAGCATTGGCTACTCTTGCAGAGGACTGGGGTTCAGTTCCTAGCACCCACTTGGTGGCTCAAACCATCCATAACTCCTGTTCTAAGAGGTCTAAAGGCCTCTTCTGGCCTCTGCAGGCACCAGGAATGCATGCAGTGTTTAAATACATGCAGGCAAAACACTCAAACATATTAAATAAATAAGTAATAGATACATAGTTTCAGAGTTAGATAGTTTCAGAGGCTGAGTGTGGCGGTGTGACCCCATACTCTCAGAGTTGAAAGATGGAAAGTTTCTGGGGAGCTCACTGGCCAGTCAGTTTAGCTGAAATGGTGAGCTCCAGGTTCCATGAGAGATCCTGTATCAAAAATAAAGTGGAGAACAATAGTGGAAGATGCCTGGCATTGACTTCCGGCCTTCTGGCCTTCACATGCACATATGTAGAAATGTACAGACTATGGTGATATTTTATTTGTGCTGAAATGTGATATTTTATTTGTGCTTTAATAAAGCTTGCCTGGAGATCAAGGGGGAAAGGTCAGCCATTTTAAACAAACAAAAAGTCAGGCAGCACACGCCCTTAATCTGATCACTTAGCAGGCAGGTCTCTGTGTGTTCAAGGCCATACTAGGAAACAGAGCCAAGCATGGTGACACTCGCCTTTAATCCTACTACCAACCACAGAGACCTGGAGGTCTGTACAGACAGTGACAAGGAAGTGAGGTAGCTGAGCTAAGATAGCCAATGAGAGGGCAGAACAGCAAGGCAATAAGGGCACGGGTAAGACAGGAAGTAGCTCGCATTTGGAAGCTGCAGAGTTGGTGAGGTAAGGTTGGCTGGTGGCTTTCCCCATTTCCCTGATCTCTCTGTAAGGCTTTCACCCCTATATTTGGCTCTGTGTTTTTTATTTAGTAAGACCATTTAGAAATCCATCTACAACAGACAAATGCAGATACACACCAACAAAATGCATAAAGGAAGCCTCTTGCTTTATTTCAAGCCAAGATCAACTCATTGTAGCAAACTGTTCACAGAAGAATCTTTCATCTCTCATCATCTCTGTGTCTCCCAAAGTGTATAGGTACCTAGATGATATGTATTACAGATACACATACATGCTAAGTGTGTGCGTGTGTGCATATGTTTGGGACTAAACCTAGAGCTTTACACATGCTAAGAACATACTACCACTGAGCCACCCCCAGCGCTATGTATTCTAATACTGTTCAACCTCATCACAAATGGACTCTATACACTAAAATGAAAATAACAAACTTGGGCAAGAATTACTTCGGGAGTCAATATTTACCAGAAGAAAATACAGGCCCAAACTCAAAGGCTTACATTCTCAAAAGACACACCATACTAATGTCTTTACCAAATTCCTTTGCAAAAAGAGCAATTTTTTTTTTCACCTATCTGTTGTCTGTTCCAAGGGGCTCAGGCCTTCCTGGGTTCCTCAGTCCTCATCTTTTTTCCAGTTACCATCAACATTTCTAATTCCATTCAGTGAAGCCTGTTTATTAAAGGCTTGATTTTCAGTCTGGCCTCCGCTGCTGCACACACCTACCATGAAATACTGTGGTAACAGGCTTAAAGCAATGGAGCTACTCAGGCCTGGATTGAAACTGCCAAAACTGTGAGCCAAGATAAGCTTTTCCCCTTTTTAAATGGATTTAATCTCAAGACTTTTGTTATAGTATCGAGAAGCTAACTAACACACTACCCAAAGAACCCAAGCTGGACAAAACTGGATAGCATCTTTGACGTGCCCTCTTTGACTCCTACAGCTCTTAACCCAGATGAGTTCAAAATAATGTCTTCAATTCTCACTCCTGTTGACAGCCAAGTCTAAGCCACCATCAGGTGTATTTTTGGTAACCTTTTACAAGGTCTCCCACCTTCTGTAAGGTCCCTTTATCTACTGATGTGCTCATAGCAAAATGGCTATGGCCACACCTACCTTGATAAGAATGTGTGAATCCTTTCACAGCTTCCCTCAGGATAAAATGAAACAGAACTTCTCAGGCCTTTATAAACTAGACCCTGTTTAACCTGTTTCCTCCAAATCTACCACTTCCCACCATATTAGCTGCATTGCCCCAACACCGCAAGTCAATTTCTAATTCAAGTTCACCTCCAGACCAATGAACAAATGGATTATTTACTTCGTTCCCTCAATACTTAGCACACTGTTAAGAAACTGGAACTTTCTAAAGATATATTTATTCGTTCATTCATTGTGCATGTGCCTTCATGTGCTTAGATGTATCACACACACACAGGTGCTTGGAAAGGCCAGAAGAGGGCATCAGATACCTTGGATTGGAGTTACAGGAACTTTTGAGCTGCCTGAAAATGGTACAGGGAACCAAACACAGGTCCTGGGAAAAAACAGCAAGCACTTGTAATCACTGGGCCATCTCTCCATCCCCACATGGGGCATTTTCAAAGAATATTTACTTAGTGGCTAGTGAGAGAGCTTGGTGGTTAAGAGAACTGGCCGGTCTTCCAGAGGCTCTGGGTTCAGTTCCCAGAACCCACATGGTGGCTCTAAACAATCTGTACCTCAAGATCCAGGGATCCAATGCCCTTTTCTGGCCTCCATGGGTACCAGACACATGGTGCACATGCATGCAGGCAAAACACCCACCTATTTTAAAATACAGTTTAAAAGAACAATTACTTACATTAATGGTAAGTGGATACATGAATGGATAGATTAGGAAGGTATTCATTAAATCTGGGTTCTGATCTTCCACAATAGGATACACTATCAATATCCCAATAGGAATACTACAAATGAAAGTGTTTCCTTTTCTGACATTCTCATAAATGATTATGTTACCAGTCTGTCCAGATAGCATCTCTCTAGCAGGCTAAGCAAAGTTGAACACAAAATTAATGGACTAAGGAAAGCAAGAACACCCTCTCTTACCCTAACTAATATCTAACAGTAAATAAATAAGTAGAAGCCCAGGGTGCTTTGGAAATAACACTGACTCCATTTATTGAGTTATAACTAAAGATGTTTGATGATCCAAACACGTGAGAAAGGTTTTAAAGGATCTACGTGCAAAAGTAGACATATACTATAACCTCTCAGCAAAGAGTGGTGAGGAAACATGGGGTTATCTATGCTGGAACATGTTTTCTCTTTTCACAGTTTAGCCAGTAGTTCCCACTAGCGTGAAATGACAGCTGCAGGAAATGGAGAGGATATTATTATAAGAAACCAAAAAGTGTATCCTCCTACAAGTAAGTGATTAACATTTCACTGCAGAAGATATATCTCCCCCAAAAGACCTTTTTAAAATCCTACATTTAAAAGGAACAATAAAAAACATTACACAGATGCATCAGCCAGCATTCACCTCTAAAAACATTAAAATTTTATTGACATGGATTTTGCAGATGTCAGGACCTTGGTCATGCCAAGTTAACACTGTATTTGGCCTGACTTAAGAGTCTAGTGAAGACTATATTGTTTTGGACATGAAGATTCCTTGATCTGTGATCCCTTTAAACGCTATTAGTAACCTTGGTATGAGACTCTTCATCTCATTTGAGATATTAGAGAACACTGGTCCTTTCTAACCAAGGGTCACGAGATGAAAGGGACAGAAAAGGAAGAAGAAAAATAAACAAACCTATTTGAATATTGGTTTTATTCATGGACAAAATACAACAGAAGCCCGACCACCACATTGTCCAATACAAGAAATTTATCAGAGATAATTATGTATACACATTATGCATATCCAGCCACTGCTTTTGACAGTAACCCTTCAAAAAGTAGTGCTCCTACTTCACAAATAAGAACCAAGACCCACAAAGTTCCTTTAAAGTTTTCTATTAAAGGCCCAGCACGAACTCAAACCTACCTTACTATAAAGTCCCCCTTTACCCAACAGAATATAGAATTCACAACTTTGCAATGCTCTGGCTATCAGGAGGAATAGTTCTCTACTTCCTTACCTAGAGTCCATCTTGGCTTTTGTTCTCCCAACCATGAGAGTAAGCAGCTGCCCACATATCCCGTCCCGAAACAACCATGCCATGTATCATAGAACCTGTATGAATCCCCACAGAGTCAGCCATGTTATGGAAGATGACACTCATACTTAAGAAAGCCAACCACGGATAGTGAACACAGCGGGGAGGTGAGGAACAGAGAATGATGTTGGTAAATAGCAGTATAGCTCTCCAAAAGCTTTGGCACATACATCTACTCTGTGAATGAGGTGGAGCCACCTTAAGGCTAAGCTAAACCATTTATTCTTTAAAGGGAAGGAAAACTCTCCAAAATTCCTGCAAGCAGGTCACAGTCATTTTTAGACTATGCATTCATTCAGCAAGTCGTTACTGAACCCTTCACTGGCCCAGTATCTATTCTATGCCCTAAGAACTAAACTAATGGAGATAGGAGAGTGTCTGGCTTTTATATCCTAAGGGAAGACTAAAAATGAACTGTCAAACACTTAAGGACCAGATAGTCTGCCGCAAGATTGTGTCTTCTAAATATGATAGTAAGTTCTACCCATGAAATCTCAAATATGGCTACTTATTAACAAGACCTGAACAATGATAGCACCAGGTGACATGGCAATATGGATGAGGGAAATTTCATGAGCCCCACCCCTAG
This sequence comes from Peromyscus nudipes, assembly GCA_902168325.1. Taxonomy (NCBI): domain Eukaryota; kingdom Metazoa; phylum Chordata; class Mammalia; order Rodentia; family Cricetidae; genus Peromyscus; species Peromyscus nudipes. The sequence goes on along the minus strand of CABHPH010147805.1, from coordinate 35,448 downwards.
ATGAAGAGCTATAGGAAATTAAAGAAAAAGGGAGAATCAGTCTCCCCACGGATGAAGTCCCCAAATGGTTATCCAATACCAAGTAGTCAGCCCTAAAAACATATACACACAAGCAATACTAAAGGGACCCAGGAGGTTGCATTTATATACTTACTTGCACATATGTATACATATATACATAAATACATATGTAACAATAATTACGAAAAAAGGCGGCCATGAATTTGAGAAGGAGGCCTATAAGAGATACGGGAGAGACTGGAGGGCAGAAAGGGAGAGAAGAAATGATGTAATTATATTTTAATTAAGTTATAAAAAATAACAGAAGAGCTGCAAAGTGATCATTTCTAACCAAATATTGAAAAGAGAGACGCAATGGAAGTGCTGGGGGAGGGAGAGCTTCAGAGAGAAATCAGGTGGCTGAGGCTGGACTACCCAGAAAGCACCGTGCATGGAAAGCACAGGAGCGGGCACACAGCAGCGGGTTCAGTGCGGTGTGGTCTTCTCCAGCCCACAATCACTTGCCCGGAGAGCTGCACTCGGCTGTTTCACCTGCAAGGGCTGAGCCAGGGGATGCAGGAGGGCTGAACTGCTGTTCTCACACAGGGGATGGAGGAGAGCTGAACTGCTGTTCTCATACACCGCAAGTCCTGTACGTTCTCTGAAGACATTCCTCCCATCTCCAGCTTTGACAAAACTTGGAATTCAAGGCCTTCTAGACAAATGCCTGAGGCCTTTTTAAAGACCTCAAAACTGTAAAGGGGACTTATGTGATCGCTAAGTCTATTGAAAACCCTAAACATAATTAATTTTTTTAAGAATTAAAAAAAAATCCTTAACATCAATACATTTCTGTGGTATAGATACTACCTTGATACAAAAAGATAGACAGACAAAAAGACACATACACACACACACACACACACACACACTAATTCTTTTGAAGGAACAAGAAAAATTAAATAGCTGCAATTAGAAAAAAATGGAATGAAACACAAACTATGTTGTTAAAAATACATAGCATAAAATTCTCAAACCTCTTTCTGAAAGGTTTTCTTTTCGTTTTTTACAGAACGAGACTAGGGCTCTTTAGCTGCCAGCTAGAATGACCAAGCATCTTTATTCCTAAACTTGCGATGATGATAGATAACAAATGGCATCTACAGAGCAGCTGGTCAATAACCAGAAGGGAAGGAAGAGGATGTACAGATGCTGGGAACAGGGCTAGGAAAGCGCCAGCTAGACATATGAAAGGCAGCAGCGCTTTGAAAGCGGACCAAGCGTGGTCCAAATGTTAGATGTGGTTTCAGCTACTCACCACAGAGTTTGGTTACTAACGTTTCTAAAATTTCTGAAAATGATCTTCAAGCCCGTAGTCTGCTTGAGAACAGATGAAAATTTTCCATTGTTGATACACAGGCATAGTATGCAAGGTAAATAAGAAGCATCAAGCAAGATAATATTCCTAATGAGTCTACAGGAAGTACATTAACAGCCCTTTAGGCCAGGCATGGTGGTGCAAGCCTTTAATCCCAGCACTGAGAAGGCAGGAGGGAGCCTGGCCTACATAGGGAGCTCTAGGCCAGCTAGAGCGGCAATATAGTAAGGCGCTGTCACACACACATACACATATATATGTATGTATATATGTATGTATGTGGATGTGTATATGTATGCACAGACACACACACACCCATTAGAACTCTGAATGACTTATATGTACATTAACCAATGTGAGGAGGATAAGGGGCCATGTCCCATCTCCCCTTCCACACAACTGCCTCACCAAGTAAGTTTCAGCACCAAAGCCAGCAGGTGAGTAATCCATCTCAAGCACTCATTTTCTTGTTTAAATTAAGAAGTTTGAGTTCGTCCGTTTTTAATTGAGCTTTTATATGGGATGGCTGCCACATACAAGCAGACAAGTGGATAACAACTGGGTTGCACATGTTTGTGTGAGCTCTTTCCTTAGCCTTGGAACTAGACAATAAAGACTCTGTGTGCAGGAGTCATGTCATTATTTTGAGGCTGAGCTGAGACTAGGAAGAAAATATTAATAAAGATTAATACAAAGACCTACAGTTAGGACCAAAGCATGACCAGTCAAGTCATTTTGAGTACAGAATGTCAGAAATATGACTTGGCAGAGATGGGAAAGGATGCCTAGGGCCACAGTTCTGTGAAGTATCAATCAGCTACAGAATACAGGCTATTCTGTACATCAGTGGACGTGTCCTGCTGCACTGGCTGCACAGTATACCACATGGAGTACTGTGTAGCTCCAAAAGGAGCCTTGTTCAATAATGTGTGCCCTGGCCCAATGAACAGTGGACAGCCAAAGCCAACCACCCAAGAAGGTAAAGAGATCCCGGGGCCCTGTTCTTCAAATGCTGATAGACAAATACCTGGGAATTCAAGAATTAGCAGGAGGGACTGGAGAGATGGCACAGTGGTCAAAAGCTACAGCTGCTCTTACAGATGACCAGGGTTCAGTTCCCAGGACTCATAACAGGGGGCTCACAACTGCCTGTGACTGCAGCTCCAGGGGATCTGATACCCTCTTCTGACCTCATGGACACTGCACACTCATACATACAAGCCTACACAAAGAGACACACATGTATATTTAATTAATTTATTTTTTTAAAGAATTGGCATTAATTTGTGTGTATCTAGGAGGTCAGAAAAAATTACCTACACCTTCCTGTACTTACTATTTTTAAAATTAAGACCTGTATTAGCAGTTATTACAATTTATTGACCTTTGGGTGGGGGAGCAGTTGTAAACTTGTTACAAATAATAGATGAAGTTCTTAAATTTTTTAACTTGACCTGATGTGAAACAATTTAAAATTTGAGGAAAATTCAGGCTTTTAAAAAAATGATCATTTCCGCCACGGGGTGGTGGCACACGCCTTTAATCCCAGCACTCGGGAGGCAGAGCCAGGCGGATCTCTGTGAGTTCAAGGCCAGGCTGGTCTACAGAGAGAGATCCAGGACAGGCACCAAAGCTACACAGAGAAACCTTGTCTCAAAAAAAAAACCAATAAAAAAAAATCATTTCCAAAAAAAAATCTTTAGGCTAAAATATTAAAACCCAACGCTATACAGACAATACAAAGTTCTAGTAGATCTGGTCCATGGACAAAAGCAAGTCCAGGAGGTCTGTATCTCCAATCCCACTCATTTCTTATAGCTGGAATGGCATATCATTTCTTGTTAGATGATTAAACTGGCGAACAGTAGTGACAGGACGCTTGAGTTGATATTTACTCAAGCCAGTCCTACCAACCTCCAAACAGCACAAATTCTCAGCTATTCTTGCCTCTGGGCATCTATGAGAGTAGCTGAAGTTGCATGGGGACATCACTGAAGTAGCTACTAACCCTGGGTCTCATCTAGGTTTTCTTTATCCTCTTCATTGCCTTCCTCCCTAGGCTGCCTCTGGAAAGGAAGACCCATGCAAAATCATCTAGAACCCAAGATACGTCTTGCCTTATTAATCCAAATTGCTACCCCGTTGCCCGCAATCTCCATCATTTCTCCCTCCACAGAATCACACTCATAGGGTCTCCACACCTAGTAAGGTGGGTACGTACCTTCACTTGTAAAGCACTGATATTGCTGGACCTGCCCTTCAGGAGCACACTGCAGTCCAGTCCCTTATGCCCCCATCCTCACTATTCTGCTGGTAATAAACTGTGCGGAGGGCCCCTATCGCATGGATAGTGTCTATAATGGTTACAGTGTGCTGTGTATTTACTGTCTTGAACTGGAACTCCACCAAGGCCTGTGCCTCTGTATCTTTTTCTCCTTCAACATCGAATTCTGTTTCTCTCCCTCATTCCCTGTGAAGAGAATTCCTGGAAGTTATCCTTCCCTTTGGGCAGTCTGGGATACAAATACATCCTGTCAATGTCACCATATCAACACTGAAACATTCGCTAGCCTGGTGAAACAGGACTGAGGCCAGACATAGCTGCTAAGTCTCATTGCTTGCTCATGGGACAGCGACCAACCTGCATAGCTGCTAAGTCTCATTGCTTGCTCATGGGACAGCGACCAACCTGCTGGTTCAGCCTTAGTGACAGTGACTAGGACCAGCTAGGTCTCAGCCTAAGTAACAGTGAATGGGACTGGCTGGCGCTCGACCTCCATGACGGTAACTGGGGACCTGCTGTGTCTTGGCCTTCATGATGGTGACCAGCCTACAGTCCCGCTTGCAGGGACGGTGATCAAAGTGGGGTGCAGTGCCTGCAACTCCTCCAGAGATGTGACGGTAAACTAAGCCAAACTATGAGCACAGTAGGAGTTGGGGTTGTCAGGACTCTCTGGAATCCACTTTCTGCTCCTGTTATCAATCTAACTCCTATCTTAAAATGCTCTTACAGGGGGCAGGGCAAAGAGAAATAGATGGTACTGAAGTTTTGGGAAGGACTATTTCACCACACAGGAAGAATGCTCTGGGTAGAACTGCCCGGACACAGAAGAGATTTCACTGAGTGAAGGTGGGAGCAGCAGTTCCAAGAGTCTGACCAGTAGATTCGAACACACAGAAAAGGGCATGCTTCAAGACCCATGAAATCTTTTCAGTCTCCGGGAGACTTGTTCTAAAAAGAATTCTCCACCAGGCATGTGCGCGCCTATGTATTTTGACCACTAGAAAAGAAAGCACACCTCTGGTTTAAACAAAAAAAACTAGAGAGGTGAGAGTGGGAGAGGAGGAAAGACTGGCACATACTATTCAATGTTAGGAACAGTAAAGGATTCAAAGTCCGCATATCTCATCAGAGCACCGTCCCATTATGTTGGCACTTAGGCCAGTCCATTTCCTGGCCATAGATAATGCTGCAGTGAACATGGGGTACAGAAGTCTTTCCATACACTGATTTGATAATGTCTCTTTTTGTCTTCCAATGGGTCCTATGTAAACTCCCGAATGTCCATTCCCTCCACTGTAACCCAGTGAGATGAAGGGCTTTGAAGCAAATGAGATCACATCACTCCTCTCTGCCTACTCTCCTAAAGATGGAGCTCACTCTCTTTAGCACTGTTGGATGGGATGCCACAATCTGGCCTCAATATATGTTTCCAACTACCACCCTCTCCCATCCCCGGCTCTGACCTACCTGATCACAGACCTAATGCATTAGTTTTTCTGTAAAAGACCCATGCCATCCTTATTTCAGGTGTTTGCTTCCATGGCTGCTTCTATTTTGAATGTCTTTCTTCCTCACCTTATTTTCTCGCCCCTTCCCACTCCTACAGGCCCTGCCTTCACTGCTGACATCCAAAGAGGCTAACTAGTATAGTACCTGCTCAGTGAGGCTTTCCTTTGCCCTCTAGAGATTATTTATACTGCATAAATGAGTGTGCTCTGATTTTGCTAGTAACTCATCCAACTGCATGTATCTTGAGAGTAGACTCCACATTTTACTGACCTACACAGTTAGCACAGTACACAACACTTGGCGTGGCCTTTACAGAGCTTGTTGACTATGGTGCACATCAGTAAAACTGTGCCTTGTGCTTCCAAGCATGCCTGTAAGTCAGAGTGAAGGTGTTAGGAAGCTACGATGGTCCAGGGTTTGCTACATTTTCTGTCCCTGCACTCTGTCCACAACCTCTTCCTTTGTTCCATTCTGAGTATGCTAAGGAAGAAAGAAAAGGTTCTGATTAGACAGAAATCCCCTGGGTAGGGTCTAGACATGAAAAGTTCTATTGTATGTGTGATTTCCCTGAGACACTCCTGCAGGGAAAGAAGGAAGTTCGAATTTCTTTGCGGGCTGGCAAGTCTTCCCTACTTATTGGCACGGCTGTGGTGAGTTCGTATCTCCCCAGACAAAAGACCAACCAAATGCTAGATGATCTGGAATAAACAGGAGTCGTGTCTCTCGATTATTCCCACAAGCTTAGGGCAGACTGTGGACCAGCTTTCAAGGGATAAGGTTGGGACTTCAGAAAGCACTGCAATTACACCTTAGATGGCAATCCTTCCTACCTTCAAAGGGTTAAACAGCATGCTGCTTAGCAGAATCAAAGACGTGTGTGATCCACCTCTTCACAAGGCTATAATCACAGCAACACATCACATACAAAGCTGAGGCCACATCCTTCACACGAGCCTCCTTCAATGTGGTCCTGATCTATACAATCTTAAGACTAGCATCTCCAAGTCACTAGCCCACCAAGGTCACCCCACAGCTAGAGAAAGTTCAGTTCCAAGAGTCCTTTGGCCTTATCTGTTGATGCCAGTGTAACCCCAACAGTGATAGAGCCTCAACGTGCCCCCATCCCTGGGAGATCTTAGCAGAAAAGTCCAGTGAATAGCAGGGTAGCTACTCTGAACTGATAAAAATGCAGCATGATGCAGAGAGGCTGGGGAGGGTGGTGTCGCATTTTCCTGAGAGAATAGAAGTTATTCAATTCAGCCAAAGTGCTTATCAACGTACATGCAACTTTCAATTCAAGACAGATGAGATAAAAGTAAACATAAATTATTGCCAGAATATGTTAAAATATAACAGGTGAAAATACAGCAAACCTGGTAGGTCTTGCCAGCATTATTTCTTATGTACTTTCTTATAAGTGACATTTAAAAATAAATAAATAAGCTCTTGTGAAGATGAAGGCAGAAGGTTGTCACCAAAGCAAGTATGTGTTTGTGTGGCACTGACGTCTACGCAGGAAGATAGCACCTGCACGCACGTGTGGCCGAAAACAACTAAGACTGGTTCCTGCAGATGGCACAATTATAATAAAGCCTACAGATGCTTACTATCATTCCAACAAAATCTTAGAGGTACCTTGGAATCATGACTGTTTTCAGAGAGTAACATAAGCATCCAGGCACCCACCCCTAGACCTAATATATGCTAATGTTTAGTCAGATGTGTTTAAAACACTATTCTTTAAAGAAACAAAATGGTATATATATAACTGAGCATGCCTCATCTTATTTCCTTTCTACACTTCACAGATATAACAACTATTGCTGATACTGATTACATCTATCCATATTTTTATACTTTTACTATGTGTATAGGTTCATAAACATGATTCTAAAAAGGTGTTTCCAAAGTTGAGGTAAATTATAGTCATGAACTATCTGAAAAAGGAAACAACAAAACATAAATGCACTCTTTAACAAAATGTATTCCTTATATGATATCTGAGAGTGTACAGTACAGACAAAACAGCAGGAAGACTGATCAACAAAATAAAATGATTCAGAGAAAGTAGCAAATCGATATATCAAGGCAGTATCAGATAAAGGTCATGTTTATTTTTTCAGTGCTAGAAGATCTGGTAACCATTATCCCAAAGAGCTACAACCTGTCTATTATCTATTTATCTACCTACCATCCATCCACTGACGCCGGAGATTTCAACAGCCATTTCACAAAATGAATGTGCACATGGCTAATGATAGTTTTAAAATGTGATTAAGTCTTTTATTCATCAAGGACAAATCAAAACTACAACTGGTTAGTGATGCATGGACAACAGGAAGGCTAAAATTAAAAATAAGCGCTTTTGGCAAGAATGAGCAACCAGGGTACAGACCCACTCAAGAAAACTGTCAGGTAGCATCTATAAAACTAAATATGCACACACCTAAAGACACAGTAATTCCATTCTTCAGTCTACACCCAGAGGAGACATACAAGGTCTACCAAAAGATGGGCATTTGAGAGCCTAGGTTCCTAATAAGCAAGCACTGGAAACCGTCCACATACCTACCAGTGTCCAGGTGAGTCAAGCTCGTGTCTCTCTCTTGATCTGGGCACTGTTTTGTGTGCTCACTTTCAGAAACTTCACCAAGCTGCTCACTTTCACTAAGGGTACTTTCACAGCACACACTTTCCTGTACCATCCTTCAGTTAAAATTTTAATGAACAGTTAAGGTTTTAACCAATCGTATCTCATTAAAAGATATTTCACTGACATTGGTATCTCTGAAAATGTTCATTCACACAAACAGCTGAATAGAAATGTAAGATGATATGTTTCTTGAAGCTAATTCAGTAAAGTGTACTCAAACAACAAGAGACTTGTTAAGAATGATTTTAGGAAGGAAAGAAGGAAAAAAGGAAGGAAGGGAGGGAGGGAGGGAGGGAGGGAAGCAGGCAGGCAGGCAAGGAAGGAAAGAAGGAAAAAAACATACAAGCAACAAGCAATACTAGAGATTCTCATAGTCTTTATGCCCAAACTGGAGAATGGTCCAGGACATGGAAAATGCTCCCTGCATAGGTTTACCTAAAGGCACCCAATTAGAAAATAAATGGAAAAAAGACACTATAAATAAACAAGAGTAGCAGCAAAGGTCATGTTCAAGTAGTGAGATTCCAGGCCACATTCATGATTCTCTTTATCAAGTTTTTAATTTCCCGAAGAACAAGAATGCTTTCGATGGAATAAGCCAAGTCTATGTTAGAGGAAATCAAGAAACAATGACGAACGCAGATCATTCTACAGTGAATAGGTGCCTGGTCACTGGGGTAAAGAGAGAGGCACACTGTCCTCAGATCTCACAGAAAGGCACTCTAAAATGAATTATTACAGTCACTAGCACATATTGAGCAACCGAGCCCTTCTCCAGTATCCCTGAGAGGAGAGACTTTGGGGCCTCCCCGCTGCTGTATGAGCCCCGATGCCTAACTGTTCAGCCACAATGTTGTTTCATCTTTGCCTATGAACTCCTGCTCAAGGGTTAAACAGAAATAAAAGTTACTTCAGAGGCTCACAGTTTAGGGCCCTGGTAATCAAATTTTATTGTATTCTTGCTTTTGTTTCTTCTTTTTTTTTCACTCTAAAGAGTTTAAAGAAACTAAATAAATTAGCAACACAGAAGTTTGCAAAGGTTCTAAAGGAAGCCATGATGAAGTGGAACTGCAGAAAACCAGATGCCAAATTAAAATGCTCTACGAAGATGGTCAAGGTGCTGGGGCTAGAAGCCTCAGTCACACCAAGTTACCATGTCCTTTCTGGCCTAGAAGCAGACACCAGGAAGACGAGTGCAGATGCCAAGTCTGTAAGACGGTGCCAGGGTTACAGAGAAACATACTGTTCCCAAGTGTGAGCAGCAACACTACTGTGATCATCTGCACAGCAGCCAGAACTAGGAGAAATCTCTCTGAATTTGTACCTGATACTGACATCTAGAGATTATCTTTCAAAACACCCAACTGTCTGGCTTAACAATGTGATGATGTTCTATCCTAAACAAAATCTTACGTGATTTTTTTCAACCTGAGGTGGGCCTATACATGAGGTTTATACTATTCAATTTAAAGAGAATTCTAAAATACCTTTTCAAACTGAGATCTTATTAATTTATTCTTCTCAAGCAGCTCTTACATACCTGGCATCTTTCCTGTTATTCTACATTCTTCTAAATTCCTCTGGAATTAAAGTGAATGTCACTGAAACAGAAGATTGGAGGTGAAGAGTTCTTTTCATCTATGCGAGCAGGTCCCTCATTTTTAGAGATAAGTGATGTCCAAGTATGACTCTCTTGAATTCTTAATAATGCATCCCTTGCAAAGTTAGCAGGGTTACGCCATTGTAACACTGCGCGGAAGATTCAACCTCATGTTCCCTAAAATCCGGGAGGCTGTCTTATGTGTGATCAAACAGCATTTCTGATCACTCAACCAGTATTTTCCTGGAGAAAACGTAGCAGTAGCCAGTACCTTTAGTAAATAATAGGTCATAAAATTCCTTAAGGTCTCAGGAGGTTAAAGAAAAGAAGGGAAGGTTCCAAAGGGTGCCCCCATATCTGAGGCCTGTTAATGAACTTTCAGGATGGTGAATACAATCCCCAGGCTGTAAAAATGGCTCACTTCTCTGACGACATACCATATCAGTTTTGAGGTTGCTACTGTCCAGGTCAGTGGTACTTGTTCATGACTAAAGGAGGTAGCCTTTCCAAGATTCAGGAGACTGCATGAAACAGAATTTCTGTAAAAGGTCAACCATTCTTTTTTTTCTATAAGCACATATAATCTCTCACTTCTAAAATGAAAAACCTTGAGTTAAAATATAATACAAAACCATACCAACATATAATTATATGTATAATTGGTACTTATATTGCTAACATACCCAAGCATTCTGAAGTTTCCATATTTAGTAATTATTTTATCCCTGTCCCCAGCCCGAGAAATGAGCTGGAGAAATGACTCAGGGTTAAGCATCTGTACTGCTCCCCTAAAGAACTCAAGTTCAGTTCCCAGCACCCTGTCAGGTGGTTAAGCTATAACTCCAACGACAGGGACTCTGACACCCTTTCCCAGATGTCATGGCCACTGCACTCACATACGCATACCTCCACACAGATGCAAGCATATACACATAATTTAAAAACAATAAAAACAAATCTTAAAAAAAAAACAATAAACAGGAATACCGCCTCATGTTAAACCAAGGCGTCACAGAAAGAACAAGCAATGGACACTTCTAGTGATTTCTCTGCTGGACAATCCAGACACACAGTACACAGCCTTTTTAACTCTGCATTTGTCCAATACTCAACCAATAAATATGCTGATGTGTGGATGAATACAGACAGATGAGAGAAAGAGAGATGATGGATAGACAGACAGACAGGCAGATAGATAAAATTATACACTTTTTTTTCCACTTTGAATTCCTCCCACCCACTTTATGGGTCAAACAAATGGACATTCTGATTTTGTGTAAAATAGATCAAAGAAAATGCTTTGAATTTATATGAAAAAGTTTCCCATTAAGATGGTAGCTATTTTTTTTTCAAACATGATTCTTTTTAATTGTGGAAAAAAGCCCAAGGCTTTGTCAAGGGCACATGTTTTCTATAAATCAAAACATAAATAAATGTAAGATTATTTCACTGGGCATACATATGGTTTTTGCTAAGTAAACTCTATTTATAAAACACTGTTAGCCTACACAGGAACTGCTGTCAACATTTATTGGAAAGGAAATCCTACTTTTTTCTATTTATTTATTTAACTTTATGTATATGAGTATTTTGCCTGCATGTATGCATGTGCACCACATACATGCAGTTCCCGCAGAGGTCAGAATAGGTACCAGACCACCTGGAATTGGAGTTACAGATTGTTGTGTGTGCCGGGGACCTAACCTGGGTCCTCTTCAAGAGTAGCAAGTGCTTTTAATTGCTGAACCATCACTATAGCCCCAGGAAAGGAACTTTTCTACTGCTCTGAAATTTGCTAGGACTTGAAAACAATCCTAAGCATATTAATTTTGGATTATTTGTTTGTTTTTGTGTTTTTATATTTTTAGACAGATTTGGCTTCTAACTTAATATGCAATGGGTCATTGTGCATCTTTTACTTCTTGGATGCTTAGTAGAAATCCTCAAATGAAGATTAGAGTCCTATTTAACAGGGAATATTTACATTGCTGGATGTCCCATTACTCTATGCCACTGTTCTGTTCCTATAGCAGGTTCTCTTTACAGGCAAGGATCTAGACTGAAGACTTTATCACTGCTAGCAGGGTAAAAGCTATTCCACCAAAGGGGGGTCTGAGACAGTCACTGCAGCTCCATACATAGCCACAGCATCATCTTCTCTTCAAAGCTCACTTTCACTCTCTGTTCTCACAGAATTGGACAATAAACATACTTTCAACCCTGCTAGGATTAGTCCTTAGAACGAAGTTTTCTGTGGAAAAAAAAAATTGTTATAAGCAAGCATATACCAAGAGTCCTTGATGGCCTACAGCCAACCATGGAAGGTAGCAGTAACCTTAATAAAAATGAACATTCTCCATTTTCCATTTCACTCTTCTCTCTTAGGTCTCGATGATTTCCAAAGCGGGCCTTTTCCCTACGGTTTCACCATCAGTCTCTGCTGTAGGTGGAGCTAAGCCGGAGGCTACATATGGTGCAGTTGTGAACAGTTTCAGAGAGACCTCTCACTCTCTCCTGTGCTCCCTTTCAAGCTCCTCCCTCACTGTGCAACTTGTCTCCTCTTGGCATAAAATGCTTGTGGTTTTATTTTTAAAGATGTAGCCACACGCAGAAAGGAGTTATCCTCTCAAAAGGCAAAGGGAAAATGTTAGGCAGTTCCCATAAAAATAACTCAGAGGATTTTAAAATCTGCATATGAAACACTTAAATTTCAAAAAATCAATAAAACTTTTAGATCTATGGGCTAATTATTTAACATGTACCTATCTATATACAGCTAAACCGCTTTAGAGGCAAGGTGAATGTCATCACCTCCAAATGGCTGCCCCAGTTTACATACAGAATTGTGAGTTCCTTGATCCAATTCATAGACGCAATATTTCTTAACAGTATATTTAAAAAGAAAAGTTGCTTATAAAATGTGATCATAGTTTCCATACATAAGCTTAAACACAGTGGTAGGGCCATGAGTGGAACTCCGTGGTACACTTTAGTAATTTTGCTAGTTAAATGCTAGTAATCCTGAGTAATCCCTAATGGCCGACCCGAATGAATTTGAAATTATAAGAAAAAGCCAAATTCTCTGGAACTTCTGGTCCTAATCAATCACTGGAGATCAGTGACATCACTGATGCCTTTGATCACAGATCCTCTTTCAAGCTGGGATGGGCTGCATTGATCCTCGCTGGCGCAGAGAAAGGGGAAACACCTAGGAGTACAACCCACTGTGAAACCCGAGAAGTCATCAGCATCCCTTCCCCTCCTTCAGGACAGACAGAAAGGACATTCCAGGGCTGCCCTACCCCAAACAAAGGAGCTCCCTCATTAAATCCAAGCCTAATTCCCTCTGACTAGGACTCTCGGAGTGCTTTAAGAGAGGAAGGGATGCTAAGCTACTTTCCTTTCAAAGAGCCTAGGTTATGAACCCTCGGGCTTCATCTTCTTAACCAATAATACACCTAACAAGGACTATCCCCCCAAAGCCCTCCTATGAAAGGGGCGTCCTGTGGAAATGTGTTTTACCATCTTCCCCATCTGAAAGCACTTAATATATAATGCTTAATATATAATATATATATTTCTACTTAAAGATTTTACTTCATGAAAACAGTACTGTTTTTTAAATGACTTTTGCTGTATTTTAAATTTTTTACTTTGAGTTGAGTTGTTTAAGAATTCCACATGGGTCAAAAAGAAAGTGCTTGACTATGCTGTTGGGTTATACAAATTTCAATACTTGAGCTGCTATCCAAACGCCACCTCCAAAACGCTCATATAGGCAATGAAAAGTTTAACTGATCCTTACTACTTCAGTCCCTCTGCTGTTAGTCCTCTCCCACCCTTGTTTGTAATACAGTCTAATTGAGCTTCAGGAATACTCGTGGAACGTAGTTTATTAGCTCCCTCATCAGGTGATCAATGATTTCATTAATAAGACAGATAACAAAACTGTCATATCATCGGCACTGTTATGAAAGATGAGCCTAGCTTCCTGCTCCATTTTCCAAGGTCTAGGGTTCTCTGTGGCAGCTCTGAGTCCATTCAATATTTTCCAACGACAGAGAAAAGTGAAAATCCATTTTGAAACCAATTTCAATTAGGATCCAGAAGCTGTTATCACAGATGTCGCAGAATGGGCCCGTAAGTGGAAATGTCGCCTATCCATTCTGAAATGAAACCTTATCAGGAGCTACAAAGATGGCTGGGGACAGCCTATCTGTAAATTACTTTTCGTCCTGTGTTAACTCAGCCTTAGCTCTGTCACATGGAATTCTTTCTATCCACTAGTAATAATCTAGTGACTAAGTAGACAGAGCACCCCAACAAAGTCGGGCAGGGCTGCCCTTTTAAACATGGGTACAAATGCACACACACTTAGGCCTGCAGGCCTGCAAAACAATAGCCATGCTTTCACTGGTAGAATTCAAAGTTTATTATGGGAAATAAAAGAAGCCCATCTCCACCCATTGCATTCCTAGTGATTTTTCAATCGCAAACTCCAAGGCTCCGTTATTTCATTAATGCAGCACCCAAGTCAGGAGGCTTTTCTCTGGCATCTCTCAGTCTCCTTTTAGCAAATTATCCCATGACGGCGGATTTATTCAGTCAAAGACCTCGGACTTTGAGAGGCAACAAAAGAATCAAGAGACTTTCTGGTCCACCTGCCTGGCGAATGATGAGGCAGGGAAAAGTCTCCCCCAGAGAAACCAATCAAACCATTGTGTGGCACAGTCAGACCTTTTCAGCTGTCAAGCTGGAGAGCTGAGAGAGATGAAAAGAACAGGGATGGAGCTACCATTTACAGAACCATGTGGGAATGGTCTCCGAAGATTTCATAATTAGGATGGAACTCAACTTTCTACGGCTGAGGGGGAAAAGAAGAAAGAAGAAAGAGCCCAAGAAGAGGGAAAAGTCAGAGCGGGGGTAGGGGAATGCAGGATAGGGGAAAATGGCAGTTCTAGGGATAACTTTATAGAAAATTTTCTCTACCTGAGATGAAGTCCTATCTACAAAAGCAGAGGAGATAAAGAAGCTTCCAGAAATAAAAGGGGGTGGTGGGGGAGGAAGAAAGAGAGAGGGAGAGACTGGCCTATTTACTTAGCCAAGACTTCCTTACTTTTCCTCTAGGTTGTAGGTGTGCTAAATATTAAGATTCTAGTTTCCTCATGTGAATAAAGTAATAAAAACAACAACAAAAAGTCTGTCAACATGGCTGCTTGTAGTTTTCAACATAAAATGGAATTTTAAACTGGCCCCAAATACACCTTGCCTGTGCCCCCCCAAAATAAAAAGTATCAAGCTGACAGGTACTAGGAAGTGTTTTTCTCAACAGTTCGCAGGAACTCTTCCTTCTGCCCTAATGAAATGTGTGAAAAATTAAAGAGAAAAGACCAAGAGTAAGTTTTACTCACAGGCCTAAAAGACAGATTTTTGTAAAAACGTGAAAGAAACACAATTTCCAACCACTACCGAGATTTCTATAATTCCTATCACTTGCCAGGGACTCTAACAAATACATTAATTACAAAGTGGACTTTAAAGCTCAAATATGTATTCCAATTTCAGGGAGGGGGGCACGATTCTGCCTTGATTATGGTCGTGGTTCAATGACCTGGATTTGTCCAAAGTCACGGAAAGATCACCACAAAGAGTGATTTTTACCACATAAGAATGTAGGGAATAAGTTTAAGCAGAAGCAGATGCATTTGGAAGTGCATCTGTTCACATAATGAGATTTTGCAGCACCACCCTGCCTCCTGCAAGCTTCTTGGAAATGGAACCGCCCCTGCCTGGGTGCAGGGTCAGACTGGTGGGAGGTGGAAGGCCACTAGCCACCTCCCAGAGGGAGTTTTCCTCCCACAATTGGCCTCCTGCCCCTTGAGCTTCCACTATTTGGTGGTTGTTTCTGATCCTGACCGGTGTGTTTCTGAAATATGAAATGCCCACACCACTTGAGCACAGCAATCACAGGCAACCCAGGGACTTTCCGAGAGCAGACACACGCTGTGCTCTTTATTCTACCAGGGTGCCAGAACTGGGCAAGATGGGAGTGTGATCTGCTGTGGATCAACCTAAGCATCTACAAGTTGCTCTTTTAGAAGAAATCTAATACTGAGATTCAAAAGTGGGAGAACTTGTTCTCAATGCAGCATCTCAGTCCAAAGTTGGATTGCATCCAATATTCTGAGGATTTACAAATGAGCATCTGATTCATTAAACCTTGGGCAGCATCAGGACCAGCGATTTGAAGTACCATTCCCTTGTCTTGGATACTGACCTGCTATGCTAGTTTAGGACCCCATGACCACATGTCTGGAATTCATGCAGAAAATATTGGGTTATTCTCCAAATCAGATTAAACTTTAGCCATTCCTAGATTACTAACAAATGATACTACAATACTACACTGAAAGAACTGGGATAAAATTTATCAGTGAATTAAATCCTGCAAAATTATATCCATCCAGTTACTACCAGTGAAAATAGCTGTGTCACCACTGTGCCAGTCAGGAAGCATGTAGCATAGCCCAAGATCACATAACCTTTTCTGGCAGGGCTTAAGTTCAAACTTTGGCTTTTAGCTACACATCAATATTAAGTGTCCTATTGTGCATGCCCCCCGTCTCTGCTCTGAGGTCTGGCAGACCTACACAAATGACTTCCCAGTAGTAGTCCCCATCTGCTGAGGTCTTCTTGGCCACAAACACTGTGCTGGGGCAAGGCATGGAGGGCAAGGCAGATAAATAAGTTGCTATTCCACAGAAGTTGAATGAAAATTGAAAATTAAGTGTTAAGAGAAAGAAGAATACAAACATGGAACACAGGATCATTAGGGCAATGATACTATTCTATAGGTACCGCAATGTGGATACATGTCAAAACCCACTGTTTGGGTTAAGTATATTACCTTTCCTGCAATCACCCAGGCTTAAAAACCCCTCAGTCAACTTTGATTCTCTCCCTCTCTCATGCCCCTGTGAACCCCAATGAAAACTACAGATTTGAGATAATGCACCATTTCTATCAGACAATACATAATGCAAAATATCAATAAGAGAGAAGGGAAGGAACTTTCTGCTCAAGTTTTCTATGAACCTAAAACCACTCTAACATACAAAGTTTATTAATTAAAATTATAATGACCGAGAAATAAAAACTTAAAAATGAAGTATTACGCAATTTCCAAAAGGACAGAAAAAAAAAAAAAAGCACAGAAAATCTGAGGACACACTTTTGAGAAGAACTGGCAGCGAACACATGGTGATATTAGCAAAATTCTTGGTCTGCGCAGAAGCACATGAACAAAGCAAAGAGCACTTGCATTTCATCAATGAGCAGATCAGAGCCAGGCTGGTGTCAGGCTTTAGAAGATATCTACACATGAAGTTAATGGCTCTGAGCTTCATTCTGTAGGCGGCTGTGAATCACTGAAGGTTCCAGAACAGAGACCTAGCAGCGAGAAACACAACACTGTTAATCTGGCAGGAGCATGTGCCGAGCATGAGAGGTTCAAGGTGACAGGCAGAAGGCCACTGGAATTGTCATGGCATGGTGGGCTGCAGGAAAATATGGGTGAATGGCCAGAAGGAAATCTACCAGGAGCCTGGAAGGGGGTCAAAAAGTGACAGTGAGGTTTCAGGCCTGGATGACTGCAGTAAGGGCAATATAGTTAACCAAAAGGGGAAATCAGGGACGCTCAGGGATAAGTGGGTTCAGAGCCCAAGACAGCATGCTTAAGAGAAGATTAATCATCACCAGGTAGCTGGGTTTAAAAAAAAAAAGTTGTGAAAGTAGAATAAATAAACTGTAATTAATATACAAAAGCCACACTGCAAGCAAGCATGACATTCAAAGGGTGCCCCACCCCAGAAAACAATGGGCAGAGACGGACACATGCATGTTACTTCCGAGGCAATGTGAACAATAAGCAAAATGCGTTTTCAAGAGTTAAGAAATCAAAATAAATTTTCTTAAAATTATGTTCTCACAAAACCATTATCTACCCTCTTTTCGGAGTTCAGGGGGCTTTCAGAAAGAGGGTAAAGGCTTTCGTTTCTTTCTTACTTTGTTCGTTTATCCCTCCTTCCTCAAGATGAGCAGGCTTGCTTAGATTTGTGATTTACAGAACATCTTGGATCCAGCAAGTTCATCATTACTTTTGCCGAACATTTTCCTTTTCATCTGAAAACCTGGGCAAGTGAGGTGGTTCAGAGGCTAGAGAAAGGCACTTGCTGCCAAGCCTGATGAACTGAGTTTAATCCCTGAGGCCAACACAGTAGAAGAAGGGAACTTCTCCAGATAAGTCCTGGAAAAGTTGATGTAATTACTCCCTTGCTAAGTAAATGAGGAAACCAAGACACTAAGAGATTTAATCATCCACTCACATACCTAGTACTTGGCATCACCAAAACTCAACCCAAGCTTTTAGATCCAAAACCCTGCATTTCCTCATAAGAACCCTATAACGTCAAGTGCAATGTACCTGAAAGTCCCTCCCATCCATCTTACATGTGCCGAGAAGTGGGATGTGGAAAGCAAAGAAGTGTAAAGAAATATAAAACTCAAAACCTAAGATCTATCTGCAGCAAATTCCCCGTCTGCTTCTAAGCAGACACTTAACACTGAGAAAAGTCAGAGACAGGAGTATATGCTGGGAAACAGCAATGAACTTCAATTCCAGGTTTCAACAGACGTAGAAGCCATCTCAATCCTAGCCACAAAACCAGCAAACATCACAAACATTGTGGACCCCAGTCACAAAACCAGGGGATATCACATACATGAACTCCTATGTACTCCTATGTACTCCTAGTGACAGGCCCAATGGACATCACATACATGAACACCTATGTACTCCTATGTACTCCTAGTACAGGCCCAATGGACATCACATACTTTAACACCTATGTACTGGACACTTTGAAAACACAAACATCAAAAACCTTTTAAGCAAAAGACCAAAAAAAAAAAAAAAAAAAAAAGCACAGAGAATGCCCTATCAATTAATCTATCAGCTTTGGTCTCCCACCTCATCACAACTGGGTGAATTTCTGCTTTCTATCAACTTATAAAATCTCAGTATCTCAGTAATTATCACAACCTCAAAACCACAGCCTGGATCATTTATGAAAAGTCTGCCACCCCCCTTCTTGAGACATGGTCTCACTACGCAGCCCTCGCTGGCCTGAAACTCACTATGTAGACCACGCTGGCCTCTAACTCACAGAGATGTGCCTACCTCTGTTCCTGTGTCCTACCATACTTTCTTGAAGCAGAGTAGCATGTTAATAAGAACTATCAAGGGACTATTTTAAAAAAAAAAAAAACCCTCAGGGACCAAAAATGAGGAAAAAACATCTTAAATTAAATATTCAAGTCACAGAGGAAAGTTTTATAGGCTAATTAGAACATGAAAAGCAGAAGAAATGTATATTTAAAACTCATTACATAGAAAACACAATGTGTAGCTCAGGAAGTAATGACTCGTACCCAAACAGAGAGCATTAAAGCATTTACCTACAGTTTGTCTTATTAACAGACTTGGACATTCTCAAGCCAATATGAGGCCTAATATCTAAATGCACACTCAAGTACAATCTCCTAAATCACAACTGTACTTAAAAAACATTCAGGAAACTAAATGCCATCTCCTGGGTCATTTCCATTTCATGAATAGCACTAAATGCTTAAAGCTGAAGTGTGCAAACAGGAAAACTATGTACACAATGTGGTTCCTATGTGAAGATCAGTGGAGGCTTTGCATGCACATGTGGACCCTGAAATGCTACAGAGATCTAATTTGGCCTGGTTTCTTTCCCCTATACAAGATTTAGAGTAGTTTTTCACTCATGTTATTTTAAATCTCAATCTCATGTAGCAAATGTTTATTTATAAATGCTATTCAAGGTTTCTGAGCCATCCATTTTGGCTGTGTGTCTGTGTATGTTTAAACAAAATTCTAGGAGCAGATTCTCAACTGAGAAAAGCAAGAAAACAGACCTGTAAGGACACGCAGTGGAATGTGCGTGGTTTGGCTGGGATGCTCACAATCAAGAACAAATTATACCACATAATGACTGGAAAAGTTAATTAAGTCAATGTAACCAATACTTCACCAGTAACAAAACTTTTTTGTCTATTTACTTTTCATGATGAAATGGGTGGGATTGAAAATACACACTTTGCATTCATTTGGTTCATACATCTTGATATCTGAACTACATCTTTTAACTGTCTGGTTACTAACTCAATGTCAGAGCAGTTGTAAAGAAAGCATAAGCAACTACAAATGGGCACAATCACTGTGCTCTCTACTGTGGTATCTCAATGGTTCCAATTTCTGTGAATGACCTCAGTGTAAGTACCTAAACACTTCTAAACTGTTTGTAGAGAGATGGGCAGGTGGAGAGACAGACTGTTGAGTGGACAGACAATAACCACAATAATACCCGCTACAGGCCAGCACACACAGAACACCAGGCTTTACCAGGCTGCCAAACAAAAGCTCTAACCCAATCAGCGCAGGACTAAAGTCTGTACACTCATCTACAGGACAAGGTAGAACTTAAAGGGAAGAAGCTTGCTTTTCCTGGGGTCAGTCTGTTAGTGGAAATTTACATTTTAGAAATAACATTTCCATTTTTTCTTCTTTTGTTTCACTGGAGCTTTCTATTGTCCCCAAATGAAATGCAGTGAATTCCTTAGAAGAACAGGAATATTGAAAAACTACTCTGGGACAGATCTCATTCAGATATGTGCCCCCGCAAGCATGACCAATGAGTACTTACTTCCATGTGGGACAGGACTTGGGCACGTTTAGACAGGTTGTGGGCCTCAAGGGCACAGGCTGATCAGGTTAGGAAGGCAGAAGTGCATGTGGCTTAGCGAACAGGCCTGTGACTATGCCAAGTACAGGACTGGCATTAAGACTGTCCTTTCTCTGGCTAGTTTTTGCTCCAGGCCTCCAGGCCACCACTGGGCTCAGGTTAGTACTGCTCCATTCACCTTCGACATGGTTGCGAGGGGAACCTAGGGTCAAAGAGTGACTGACAAGAAGCTGAGTGGCAATGGAGAACCCCCTCCTCCCCCCAGTATGTGTCTCAGCGTGGGAGCAAGATCCACAGAGGAAACAACATCTTCCCCACAAGGGACCACTGATGAGACTCAGCTGGAGACTCGGAGACAGGACAGTGGCTTCTCACACTCCACATGGTGTAACGACATCCCCTACCAACGTACACTGGCTTTGGCCTGTCCTTGCACTCAGAAATACCCACATATTCTGCTGCATTCTCACACCTTACTCACATGTCATGATGATGAACAAAATCAATGTTTCATGAAGCTTAATAGAGACAGTGCTTATTCTTATAAAATACCACCAAATAACCAGCACTTTATATGTTGCTTCTACTCATAAAACAATGAGCCTAATTTTTATAAACTTCAAAAAAATAAAGAAACCAAGATAACATGCTTCTGAAGTAGAAAATGTTTTCTATAATGCTGGACCACAAGAGACAAATATTCTGGCTGTATTAAATAAGCTTGAGCACTGGGTTTAAGTGCCACAAAAAAAAGGGGGAGCAATACAAATTTTCACACACATACAGGTAAAGTGAATCCATTATTTTAACTCAGACACACATATATCTCCCTAGAGATCAATGGAATCCTGGACACATTGGCCTGCAAGGCTGGCAGCCAGCTACCTCCCTCTGGCTATGTCACAGTCTATAGCTGTGTCAAGACCCTGATAAAAGGACTGTAGACTTCAAGCAAAGCTGAGCACACATGGATGGGCACAGATCAGGGCTAAATTCCTCAGGAATATCTGTCCTCAGAGTTGAAGGTTCTGGGCTATAGTCAGCTTCCAAACCAAGCTCACTCTTCAACTGCACATTTAAAACCATAGTAAGTCAGCCCGGCAGTAGTGGCACAGGCCTTTAATCTCAGCACTTGGGAGGGAGAGGCAGGCAGATCTCTGTGAGTTCCAGGACAGCCTGATCTACAGGTTCCAGGACAGCCAGAGCTACACAGAGAAACCCTGTCTCGAAAAATCAAAAAATAAAATAGATAGATAGGTAGACAGGTAGACGGATAGATGGAAGGAAGGAAGGAAGGAAGGAAGGAAGGAAGGAAGGAAGGAAGGAAGGAAAAAGAAAGAAAGAAATTTAACCTAGTAAAATGTTCTTGGAATATATAAATTATAAAACCACAGAGAAGACAGAAGTTTGGGTCAGGCAGATCAGTGAACTGGGTCATGCAGGACCAGAACCAGGAGACTGAGCCAACGTATTCTTCCTAAGGGCACACAGAAAAGCAGAGTGCAATTCAAGGAGAGCAGGAATGACTAAAGCTACAAAAACCAAGGCTATTAACGGCCTACTTTGTGGGAAAGCCTGAAGAGGAAGAGAATGTCACCACAACCCTCCAGCTTTGTTTTCCCACCAAGGGGATGCTGGATTTTATATTCAGTGCCCATGCTTAAACTGAAATGCTTCTCAATGCTTTGTTTAAAATGTAAAAATAAATGGTGACTCTGTGATATCTCTAAAACAGTTAAATACATTAAATTTACATAAACCAACAATAAACTTCAGGGACATAAGGTGGATTACCTTAAGGTTGTCAAATTTTAAAGTCCTTTCCACTAGACAACTTTAACTTGGGTGGGAGAGGGAGATCCTGCCATAGACTGACAATTACTGTGTTATTGTGACTAATACAGGCTTCCCATGTGAAGTTCAAAGCATTTTTAATTCTTACCAAAACAAGAACTTCTTTTAATAAACAACCTATCACAAAATTGATATCCCAAATTACACTCTGAAGAAAGCAAGCAGCCTGCCCACCCCACACCCCATCCTCTGGCTCATTTGCTATGTTAGCCTCTCACAGAACAATCAATGGTCCAGGTGTTGATGCTCAGCTCAGGGATGCAGAGGACACAGCAATGTCTGGAGCTTGCCTGCTGGGAACTGTGGGGCCACTCACCGTTCGAAGTGGTACTGGAGGCCACGGCCTTCTCACTGACATCTGTTCTCGTGGAACATTTCCCAATGGAATTCTCAGCTTTCTTCCTCTCAGTGGTTGCGGAGCTGTGGGACTGGGCCTCCATAATGTCTTCTCATTACTTCAGCTTGTTTCTCAAAGGAATGCCTATAAAACACCACAGTGCCATCAAATTCCCAAAATGGCAGAAGGAGAAACCTTTATTTAAAAGCTCTCTGAATCTTCTATCTGAGGAAAGGCTAAAGGTTTAGCAAAACCTGGATGGCATTCTCCAAAGGTTTTTCTGGCAAAAAATACTTCGTAGTTTTACTAAGAAGTCAGTCAAAGTCTCGTGCAGTTGAGTTTTCATATTTCCTAAGTGATCCCAGCCTTTGCTATCTGCAAAGGAAGACAGAACAGCTCACATTGTCCATTTTCCCTCAGTTCCTCCCAAGCATTTGTTACCAAATGATCTAAGGCAGTGGTCTCAACCTTCCTAATGCTGCAATCCTTTAGCACAGATCCTCATGTTGTGGTGACCCCACACCATGAAACAATTTTCACTGCTACTACGTAACTGTAATTTTGCTACTGTTATGAATCCAATGTAAATATTTTTGGAGACAAAGGTTTGCCGAAGGGGTTGCAACCTACAGGTTGAGAACCACTGATCTAAATTTCAATTTTCAATTGTCTACAGTTTAAAACTCAAGTGTCACATTACTCTTAGGCCATGTCTGCACCTTTCTCTTCAGGAGGTCGATCACCTTTAGGAGTACAAAGAGAACTTCCAAGTCAGAAAAAAATTGGCAGTTATTAATTAGACTTTTTAAAGAGCACCTAGCAAGCCTCCCGAGAGCTCTCAGTCAGTAGACTGTGATCTCTGCTTCTTCCACTAAGACACCTGAATTGCAATGTGCTTCTTAACCTAAAAACATCCAGGCAAACTGTGTTCTTAAAATGAAAACATTAATTCATTTGGGTTAATTTCCTAAACAAAGGTAGTAAGACACTATCTCTCCATCCCACAACAAAAAGCCAAAAAGTGAAGAGCAAACGCTGGGATCACTTACAAAGTAAGAAAGCTCAACTACAGGCAAAGTCAGTTCATCTTTCTCTCATCAGCTTCATTCACGGGATAAGATCTCAACTAATCATTCATCAATTTTCACCCCAGCATACTCTCTTTTACAGTCATGTTCCATAACTACAAAGAATACGAAGATGGAAAGTCCACTCTCAGGCATGTCTTCTTCAAGTGCTCTAGTTTGCAACACCCATGGAAGGCATTTCATCTGTCTAGTCATCTGCTTATTTTCTACATGTAGCAGACACCACAATGTTCAATCAAAACAGTGATTAGTGAAACAGAATAAACAGCTGTTTAACTGGCAAAAGTGAAAACGCCGGAGGATATATGTTTAGTCAGCTTTAACGCATGTTTGCAAGGGAACTGTAAATTCTTTAATGTACACCATATCCTCCTTGACCTAGACTTCAAGTCACTCAATGACGGCTTCAGAACCAAAAGCTGTACACCCAACACTGGGGCACCAGCTCTTCCGTTAACTTCCATCTTTTTCAAGAATATCTTCTGTCATTCCCTCTAAAACACGTGAGTGTTTTGTAGGATAAAAAGAAAAAAAGATGTACTTATCAACTGTAAGACCCACTCTGAATTGAGAAGCATATTCAGAGAGCACAATGAAAAATAAGACCCAAACAGCAAGGGGCTGGACAGCACCCATGGAGGCTACCTAAGGATGCCCCAGGAGCTGTCCAGCGCAATCCTGGGCAACCTGCACTCAGTCTCAGTTGATCAACTCCTACAGAAGCACTCTGCTGCTTTTCTTCTGAAGAGGAAACAAAACAGTAAAGACTTTCTTTCTAAAAAACACCCATTAATTTCCAAAAGATCACAGACTCTCCAAAGCTTTTCCATAAACCTGGATAAAAACCTCTAAAGAGAACTTTACAATAAGTTGCTTGTACCTCTAAAAAAGAAACAAAACAAAACAAACAAACAAAAAGCTCAGACTAGAGGGCCACGGAGATAGCTCAGTGGGTAGAGGCCCTGGTTTCAAGCCTGAAAAGCTGAGTTGGTTTCTGGAATCTACATAATAAAAGGAGAGAACCAACACCCCAAGTCATTCTCTGACTTCCGAATGCAGTCACATTAAAAAACAAACAAACAAACAAAAAACCCACAAACTCGGAATAACTCTCTTTTAATTCTCTCTCCAAATTGATTTTGTTTGTTTAAGGTGAGGTCTCAATACACTGTGCAGACTGGCCTCAAACTCCCAACTCTTCTTCCTCAACCTCCTCCCTCAGACTAATCCTCAATCAGATTACAGAACTGTACCACACACCCAGCTTTAAATATCATCTTTAAAGTCTATCACAAGGCTGGGGGATGGCACCCAACTCCAATTCCATCACTCAGGAGGCAGAGGCAGGAGAGTTTCTGTGAGTTTCAAGTCAGCCTGGTCTACAAATTAAGTTCTAGGACATCCAGGGCTACAGAGTAACACATTGTTTCCAAAAAAACAAAACAAGGATCAAGTATGCCATAAGAACAACTCAACCCAATCCACACCACCCTTACTCCAAGTGTCCCTGAGTAACCATTAGTACTAGCCATTAGTACCCATACTGCTGTAGGCGTGCTAAGAGATCTGGTTCTCTGGTCCTGTTTCTGGAACAATGCATCTGTCATGAAGAATAGCACCCAAGAGCCTGTAATTGAAGACGCACCGGTTGTCAAGCTCACTGCAGCTTCCAAACAACTGCTCTGCACATTTTTTTTGTTTACTGCTGTGTATTGATGAGAGGGCCTCATCAAAGTCTTTCTTAACTACAGAATGAATGAAGTGTATCCCAGAGCAATGAATTCTCAGACCAGACAAACCTATCCCAGCTCCAACTGTAATGATAAAGAACTGTGTCTAGGAAAGAAAAAGTCTTTGCTGAACATCCATCTCCCCACTCCAGACTGGAAGCCTCATGTGGAGAAGGCTTCTACTGTCCCAACAACCAATTCACACACAAATGTTGACTGAGTAAATAAAAGTGTTCACCAGAGACCCCATGACTTCTAAATCTGCTGAGTCTTGAATTATAAATATCATTGAGCTAGCTACAACACATCTTCTTCTATACTAAATGTTTCACTGAAAACTGGCAAGTTATATAAAAGCTAAAAATTTTACCGGGAATCCTTAATCAAAGCTCCCAATTCTTTGGCCACTTCAGACACGATAATCATCTCCTCCAAAACTTCAACAGTTTTATTAGCTGAATTTGGGTCGTATACTACGTTTAAAATGCAAAAAGGAAACAAAACAGGCAAAGGAACCAGATCACCCCATCAAGAGATGGGGTTTCTAGGAAGAACAAACAAGTCACCAAAGTTGCTTGGCAAACCTGGGTTTTATGCAGTTGTTGGGCACCCCTCAAGGCACAGAACTTCATTTTAAAAAAGTGATAACCCTCCCAGAACTCATCACAGCAGAGAAGGGTTCAAGTGCCAAGAGGCATCGCCTGAAAGCTACTAATTAATGGTCTTGGAGAATACTAATTCCTACCCGTTTGAAATAGATTTCTTAAAAACTAGGCCCTTGGTAACTTAAAGAGTCTACCCCCTTCTTCTATTTTGACAACTTATTTTTGGATCTCATTAATTAGCAACTAATTATTTAAGTGTAGTCAATGCTTGGTGCAGGGCTATAACATGGCAACTTGCCAAGGCAGACATCTGCTTCCTGTATAGCACCATGAATTATATCAGCTTATTTTACTGATAAAAACACAATTTTATCCTTGTCACAAAGAGAAAGCTTTAATACCATGGATGCCCACACCCCATCTAACTGATGAAATGGTGACTGCTTCTCGCTTCAGGGTGGCTCTCTCATAGGACATTAAGGGATCTGGAAACACAGTTCGGAGTTGACCCCTGCTGGAATGCTAAGTCGTGGCAGGTTGAAGCACCACCCTATCACTCCCCTTAGAGCCCAGAGTAACTTAAGAATCAAGGAGGGTGGGAATTAATTCTGATTCACTTCAGATACTTTGCTCTGTAGAACACATGCCACTATTTTTAAGATATGAATGAAATCAAGACTTTCCTCCTGAGGCAGTTTCCCCGTTTACAACTCTGGCCTGTCTCCTTCAGTCTTTCACCACTGATACATTACATGCAGGATTGCAGGCAGACCACTTGACTTTTCCTTTGGGGGTGGGGTGAGTCCGAGTCCTAGCAAAAGAGGTAGGGGCAACCAGCCGCCCAGGAAGCCTGCAACTAACATTTGCCTTCTAAGGTCTTAAGTTTCACAGGTTAAAAAAAAGAAGGATAAAAGCTCCTTCCTGGAGGCAAAACAACCAAGGCTTTTTTCATTCAACTATTCCAAACCTTTGGTAATTTCCCAGAGGCCAAAGTCTGGAGCACAATTAATTTCAGACCCTAGTTTAAACCTACTGCTTCCCCTACTAGCAATTTGCCTGCAGGTACATCTTTCTTTTCTAAATTCTAATTGTGAACCTGCCTCAACCTCCCCTAAAACCGTGCAAGAAAAGCTTCCTGAAGCCACTAGGAATAAGGCTTGCAGAGTATGTTCACTCTGAAAGTGAAGGGGGTTGGAGGGAGCATTTACCAAGTCTGAGAATTTTGGAGGGGAGGGCTACACTACATTTTCAAAGCACTTTCACACAAATGCCTCAAGCCCTCTCAAAGAGTCCCCATCAGGGAGAGGGGCTGCCTCACAGTGACTGATCATCTTCAGAGAGACAGGCCCATTTACTACGGGAATTCTTTAGAGCAGGCTGTGGTTGGACTCCTTCCTTAGTTGCCCTAAACAGATGCGAGAGCTGTGAATGGTCAAGGCAGACACACAGCCTCACTGTCTCTCAGAAAGTCCTGCATGAGGCTCAGCCTTAATCACACAGAAGCTTCCTGTAAAGACAGTTTTTTAAATCCCAGCTCTTAAAACTGCATAAGCAGGCTCTCCCTCTTGCAGTTCTCGGCTGTGGCACCTCCAAATCGTAGGTATTCGGGATTCCTTTACAATTGGAACACTAACATTTTT
Source organism: Peromyscus nudipes (assembly GCA_902168325.1). Taxonomy (NCBI): domain Eukaryota; kingdom Metazoa; phylum Chordata; class Mammalia; order Rodentia; family Cricetidae; genus Peromyscus; species Peromyscus nudipes. The sequence continues at coordinate 7,944 of CABHPH010147805.1, read as the reverse complement.
CAAAAGAAAGCGCCAGTACTAACTAAAGCCAAAGGTTAAAGTGACAATTGAGCATCCCAGAGCCTACGATGGAATGGAAATCCGGCAGTCACAGACCAGCAGCACATCGCCAACACCTATTTCCTTAATCCACTTGGTTTTACTGTTGTTACCTGAATTGTGGCAATAACTCTGCTGTTTGTTGTTGTTGGTTTTTTTCTTAATGCATTTAAAGAATCAAAACAACTAAGCTAAAGACTGGACTGATGATAACCTGACCAGTTTCTCATAGATTAGAACAGCTACAGGCCCTAAGAGACCAGAAAGACGTCACTCCAGAATGCACAGCCAGGCTATGAGCACCAAGAGCAGGCCTATGTGAGAAATTACACCCTGCAGTTCAAGAATCTGCTGCTCCAGGGAATGAGGCTTTTATTCACACCTGCCTGGACAGTGTTAAGCTGAATGGTCTCCCTCATATGTTAATGTTTCAAAATTCCACAATGAACTAGGCTGAGAAAGGATTTGGGGGCAGCCTTCCACTCCATCACTGAAGAGTGACGGTTCTCTCATCCTCTACTACTAGGACATCATGGAAGAAGCAACCATTTAGGGAAAAAAATCCTATTTAATATTTATACCTTCCTGGAGCTATTAAATAACCCATTTCCTAAAGAAAATAATTCCTTCAGAAAGAGAAGGAGAACTTCTTTTCAACATGAAGGACAAAGCTAATGCTGACTTTAAAACTTTTCATCAATTTTGTAAGAGAAAAAAGTCTGGAGGGTCAATGAAGAAAAATGCAGAGAATTCAGCCCATCTTCTGTAATCACACATGGGAAAGAAACCTAAGCGGTCTGTTATGTGCCTGAGGTTTTCTACTGTTCAAGTATCTTCCTGAACTTAAAATCAATTAGTTATGCAGAACCTCTGTGACATACCAACACTTCTCAAGACTTCTAAGCTCTTGTCTCCCTTCCTGTCTGTACTGTCTTCCTTTCTGCAGACAAGGAAGCCCAACTTCGTACGTTCTTCATGAAACCTTCATTAATGTTTAACTACCGTATTTTTTTAATATACAATCATTTCACCTTTATAGGATTACTTTTTCCCAAGGTCAAGAGAGCAGCAAACCTCATCTGTGAATAAGGAAGCTGAAATCTATCCAAGCTGCCCTTTGGAAAAACCAAGGGATCCCCAAACCTGCTGTTTATTATTTCCAGTCTTCCTTCCTTCCATTTCTGATGCTTCTCATTGTAGATAAGCAGTATTTTGACAGACATCCCAAAATGGAATTGCTCTAACAGGGAAATAACTGACTGGATTCGGTGAATTTGGTTTCCAGAAATTAACTACATCTAAACTTTTAAGAAATTTATATATTTAAGCTAGGTGGTGGTGGCGCAAGCCTTTAATCCCAGCACTCAGGAGTCAGAAGCAGGCGGATCTCTGGGAGTTTGAGGCCAGCCTGGTCTACAGAGCGAGATCCAGAACACCCAAGGCTACACAGGGAGATTTATATATTTAACTACCATCACTGAAAGGACTATTCAACGAGAAAGAAATCATTGTTATTACACTTAAAAATCACAAAATGACATGTTTTGTGCCTTTTCTGGCATTGATATAAGAGATTACAAGCTACTACTTCAGCTGCCAGAGGTTATTTTATAATATTTGTGCAAAGGATGAGGCCTCCATTACTACTCATTACCACTTCTGAGTCCCACACAGCCACCAGCCTCCTGTGCTTTGGTCAGGCTATTCAGGGGGCACAGCAGATGCCATTAAAGAAGAAGCAGTGATGGGCAGCAAGCTGATACCAGAATTTCCTGTGCAGCAGCTGGATCCAGACCTTCCCTCCCAAAGAACCCTAGATCTGAACATCTATGTCAGTCTATAAATAAGTTCGAATTCACAATCTTCCCACTACATCCATATACATCACAAAACCATGAGTGTTTCACTGGGGCTTGGAAGAATTAAGAATGTTTGCATAGCAGCAGAAACAACAACAACAACAACAACAACTTGCTGTTTTCATAGAATGTATACAACTTATGGTTCCTAGAATCCCCTACCTTTGCAATAAAGCTTAAGGAAACAGACTGCATGGTCTATGAGTAATTAAATAATTGACTTTTTTGTTGTTGTCATGGTTTGAAACAGGTTCTCACACTGTACGCCAGGCAGCCTAAAATTGACTATGAAGCCCAGGCTCACCTGAAATTTGTGACAATCCTCCTGCTTCAGCCTTCCAAGTGTTAGAACTACAGGCATGAGCTACCACACCATTCAATCACACAAATGAGACTGGTATTTAGGTATCAACATCAGCCACAGATAAACTAAAGACACTCAGCTTGTTTTCATTCAGTACTATTCTCCTCATTTTTAAAGTTTTGATAGTCAAATTTTAACTTCAATTTTAAAAGCCACATTTTCAAACTTTACGAATTTTCAGATGTAGAGCCTACTTTATAACAATTAATTGCCCATGGGCCACTTATCCTGTAAACTTTCTAACTCAAACAACATTCTCCAACTGACTCATTCTTCACCTTTTATATATACAGGGCTGTCAATCTAGCCTGCATCATCAACTACTACCTGCACCCTCAATGAGACTCTTTGGTGTGGAATTCTATTGGAGCATTCACGGCTCAAACAGCAAGCCTTGTCCTGAAGTAGCATGGTCTGGCCCATGTGTCTGACCAGTGGACTGCAGGTTTCCATACATCTCAAGTCATTCTGGCTTCATTTCAAAGCTGCTGGATGAGGTTTCTCCACACACTAATAAATCTTTCTTTTTAAAAAAAATAACACAAAATGTAATCAGTAACAGGGCCTAACTGCCTCATTCATTCATTCATTCATTCATTAATAAAATTTGAACTTATCTTTCATCCAATTGGTGAGTCTTCCTTTTTTTTAAAAAAAAAAAAAAAACCTTGCTTTAAAATAAGCAAATACATTATACATTTTAAAGTTATTTCAACAGGGACTTAAGAATGGCACTTCTCCCCTGTTGTTGAACTAATTCTAGAACATAAAAATTACACAGATACACAAGTACGTTGTGCATAGTTATTGCTATACCACCACCCCCCCTCCAAAGCAAAGCCAAGCCCCTCTAACTGTTTTCAGGCCTGCAACCCAATCCAATTTACTTCAGGTACAATTTAAATGTATAGTGCATGCTGCAACAAAACCGTGGGAGGATGCCAACAGGGTCCTTAAGAAAGTTTTCCTCTAAATCTCTGGAAAGGAGCTTTGAAAGAAAGCAAGGATTACAGTCAGCTAGAAGGGAGGGAGGGGACTTACCTCAAACCAGCCAAGCGGAAATCAGAGCAGTAATTCTACAAGTCGACAGAGTACACTTTCAAAGCTGTAATAGTGTGAAGAAGTGCTGGGCAGCATGGCCTGAAGGCAGCACTAATACACTGATGACTAATGGCTGGGCTAGGGCAGACAATGAATTTGGGGCTTGAAAACGAACAGAAACCATGCAGTACTTTGACAAATGGGCTTTCACGATTTCATTCATTGAATAACCTTTAAACACAAAATTGGCTTGGGTTCTCTTGGGAATGACATGACACGGTGCTGGACAATGATGTAAGTATTTTCTTTTTTAATTATGACTAGTACACAAAATGCCAGCACACCATCTAAGAGGACATAGCTTACAGACACCACGGAGGCAGACATGGAACGCAGTACAATATTGCCTTTCAAGAGGGGGCCGCAATGTCCCAGTGCCACCTTATTAACTATGTAATGGCTTTTTCATTCAGCTTCTTTAGAAAGCCATAGATTTTCTGAGACATTTTGTCGGGTTGAAATATACACAACCAGAACAAAAAAACACTTTCAGGTGAAACAAACGTGCGCGCACGCACGCGCGCGCGCGCGCACAAACACACACACACACATACACACACACACACACACACCACAGTGGCAGCTAAGGAACGTGCACAGAACTATTGTGCACTTAGTATTTCAAATGGAAAAAGTCCACTTTTCAGGGGCTAGGCAAAGGGAAAGTGTAAAACAATGGAGACAACACACCAAGTTTGCAAACAAATGAGCTCATAAAGACATTGCACACACAGCTTCTTTCCAGCAGCTCTCCTCCCTTCCCCCGACATAATTAGCTTTTCAGTTTAAAAATAATAAATTTGGCAATTTTTAAAGAGAGAATGAAATATGGAAAGAGTCTCTAAATTAACAAGGACCACTTACTTCAGACAGCATAGCCTTCAGCAGGCCCTAAAAACTTAAGAAAAGGATCCTAAGACAGGAAGCTTAGTGAGCTCATAAAACCGTTGCTGGAGCCAGGAACACATAGCATATTTAATCTGCAAACTGTGAGAGTCCATAGTGACTTCAGCAAGATCTGAGGCATGCCCTCAAGGTTTGCTGGGATCTGGGATTAGGGGGCTGATAAGAACCTCCACTGCCCATGGACATGTTTTTCTTCTGCAGTTAAACACAAATGCATGGAGACGTTTGACTGCTGCTTGGCGTTACTGCTCAAGTTATATAAAAGCTCTGCAGCTCCTTTTGCTGTCAATATATCAAAGTTTAAAAAAAAAATCATCAAAGTGTGAAATTTCATTTAAAGTCTTCACCAGTCTACAGCTCTATTTCACAGGCCCATCAAATAAAAGTAAAGATGAAAAATACACTGAAAAGTACTTGAGAAAGTTTGCAGCAGCACTCGGCCCTGTTGTTGTTTAGTGTCTGCTTTTATTTGCTTTGAAAGTAGAACAGATCAATTTCCATGTAGAAAAATGACAACGTCAAGTGAAGGGCAGCAGATTCTCCCAGGCTTTAATGAGAAGACAACCTGAAATCATTATTAGAGAACCTTTTGTTTAACAAATACATGTATGTATCTGTTCTGTAGCCATTTCAGCATTTTGATTGCCTCTCGATATAAAAGTTGGCAGAAAATTCCTTGAATCTTCCAAAACAAATCAGACTATGAACGCCAGAAGAACTAAAACCTCCTTCAGAGAACTCTGCAGCTAGGGCTTTACAACAATTGCAGAAAAAAGAAAAGTCTGACTTTTAAGATAATCTACTATAGTCTAAAAGCATTAACATTCCATTACTAAGGTTTTCTTGAGCATTTCGTGACTCACTGACTCACTTCTTCGAGACTGGTTTTTCTTAGAACATTACTGTCTCCATATAAGTGAGTGCATACAACAATGATCATTAAAGTGTTTCCTTTCATAAGCTTCCAAACTGTCCTCCGAAAGCGGGGAGGGGAATGCAGCAAGCAGCATGCCTTACACAGGACTCACTTCTAAATGGCTAAGCCCAGAGGAAGTCTGTAACTCTTACAGCGTGCAGGTAATTAAGAAAACTTCGCCGGCTTCCAAACAAAGGAGAGTTCAACTTTTAGGCTCTGGAATCCAATTGTTAAATTAACAATTCTTTCATTAAGTAAGTAATGAAATAACTCCAAAAGAGCCATTTTTCATCAGTGCTGAATTTTCTCATTTCTGTCTGTGGTCCTTGGCAAATTAGACACACAATAAAAACTATATGTACAGCAGAGTTCAATCAAGGACTACAAGCATGTAAAAAGCAAGGGGAATTGGTAGGTATCTGAGCTAAACCTGCCCGTCTATTAGCAATAAAGCAATCTATATCTTTTAAAGTGTTTCTGCCTGTGTGAAATTTCACTAGACACCTCTCACATTGAACTTATTCATGCATCTTAAACCAAAAGCTTCCCTGGGCTGACTTTAAGAATTACATACCCTGAAAGGATCTCCCCTTAGGCGGAGAGTTTCTAATTAAATAGCTTTTAGTGTAAAATAAACTCTCTGCTCTGTATAAATATGCAATTTCAGCTCATTTAAATGTTATTTTATGTTTGTTTTAAGGTCTGACTATAATCTAACTGGCCACAGAGCTTGTGGACCAGATTGTTAAGGCCAATATTTCCTAACATAAACAAATTCTGTAGCTACTCTGAACAGTTTACATTGTTAAAACCAACCACCACTGCTTTAATATAGCCTCTCCACTGAAATACTGCTCTGCCTTAGAAAAATGAAGTGATTCTGAGGTTATTTCACTATTTTAAAACATAGCATTTTCCTGCTTCAAAATAATCTTGACACATGTAATTAAGAAACTGTCAGACTATTATTAATTTTTAATTTAAAACCCAAATGAAATAATTACGGGAATCAATCAATAAGGCACCTATTCAAATTACAGAGCAATTACATAAATACTCAAAATTAATACTTTAGGCCAGTTCTTGAAGAATTCCGTCTATAACTCGTGAAGACATCAAACAGTACAAGCCTATGACATGAGGAGAATGAACGAAGTGTCTCCCCTTAAGTAGACTAAAATGAGATGATTTCAGATGGCATAGCACAGCTCCCCTTCCCCCAGCCATGCCCAATGCTCTCAAGCTGCAACTCTTTTTCTAGGAGTTATTCCCACCAGACACATATTTCAGGAATCTTAAAAAAAAAAAAAAGAAGAAGAAGAAGAAGAAGAAGAAGAAGAAGAAAGAAAAAGAAAAGAAAAAAATGGCCTCACCCAAGTTCTGCACAAAATCATTTAGAAAAACAGGGGGCCTAATCACTTGAATTTTCAACAGTGCACGTACTGGGCTGTGGAAAGCTGTAACTGTGGAGACGGGGAGGAAAAGAAGGGCAGGAGGTGTTTTTTGTAACTAATAATATCAGCGGGGCTAATGGCACTGCCCCTGTATTTGCACAGCGGCCGGCCCTCCATACCTCGAACTGAAGGGTTCTTTTACTTGAGGACGACAGTCCATCATTTCAAACTGAAGTGGCAGCTGGAAAATGTGGAACAGCTGGCACAGAGCTGGGAGAAAATGTTTTACATAAATATATGTACATATAAACTGGCAGAGGGCCATGAGCACTGTACCCGAGGCCAGAATCTATCTCGCAGTCTACAACCAAGTTGGGGGGGGGTGTGAACTCGGTGCAGCAAACTTCCCTAAGTGGTCTCCACACACCATAACTAAGGAAGCCTAGGGATGGCGTGGTACTCAAAAAGGTGCACTCCGGGACACAGGCACAAAGTTCACCGAAGGATACCAAGTTCACCGAAGGATAATAAGCAAAGGCCAGGCCGAGTGTGAGGGCATGTGGCCATCTGCTGAAAAGTCGCTTCACCAACTAACTATTCAAGTTTAGGATCAATATTAACTCCACATCCCCAGGCCCCGTTGCAACTCCAGAAAGTTAAGTGTTCCTAGCAGAGTAGAGTGATCCATACCCCTCTGCTCTCTGCAAATTCGGCCTCTAAAGTGATTACCACAAGGGCCACGGCTACTTCTCTTCCTTTCTTTTTTCTTTCTTTCTGCCCTACCTCTGGAAAGGAAGAGAAAGAATTCCAAATCACCCACAGATGGTACAACTTTCACTTTTCCTCTCCCACCGCGGAGGCGCGCCCTCCATCCGCTCACCCTGCACCCCCACCCTCAGAAGTGAAGGCGGGACCCGGGCGAGCCGGGCAGCAGCGGCCCCGCGCATCCCCAGGCGGTGCGCGCCAGTGGAGCAGCGGATTGCCGCGGCTCGAGGACCAGCCGCAGCTCCGGGCGCCCCCAGCTCTGCGCGGCACTTGGCGAGGAGTAGGCGCGGGCGCCGCAGCTGCAAACTTCGTCCGCGCGCCCTGGGGCCGGAGGTCTGCAGTCCGTCTCGGGAGCGCCGAGTCCAGACCCCGAGAGCGCGGGAAGGCGCGAGCGCACGGAAGCTGCTCCGACGCCGCGCGGCGGCTCGACAGGGCGGGCTGCGGGGGCCCGCAAAACAAAGAACTTCGGGCGGGACGTACCTGCGGCTGTGGCTGTCAGGTCCCAAATCCACAGACCCGCGCCGGCAGAGCGGCGGGCGGCTCGAGCTACCGTGGATGACCCGGCTGGTCGCAGTGTGCGGCCGCGGCGGGCATGGTGTA
>CABHPH010147804.1:23874-49535 GCA_902168325.1 Peromyscus nudipes | reverse complement strand
TGTGTGTGTGTGTGTAGATGAGATGGCTCAGTGGGTAAAGCCTGATGATGTGAGTTCAGTTCCCAGAGCTCATATAAAAAGCCAGATGCAGTGACGTGCATGAGTATCCCAGCACTCCTCCAGTGAGACAGGAGGTGGACATAGGACAGTCACCTGGAATCAATACCTCCCTGCCCTCCCTGCTCTGAGTGTATGAGTGTGTGTGTGTGTGTGTGTGTGTGTGTGTGTGTGTGTGTGTGTGTGTGGTGTATTGTGTGTTGTGTGGAAGTTTAGCTCCCTGCTAGGCACCCTCCAAGTGCTAAGTAGGAAAATAGGAAATGGAATCTTAGCCTGTTCTGCCTCTTGCTGACCAGTAAAGATGGTCCCACTGAAACAGCCCTAGGAAAAGGTGGCGTGCCAACTAGTACCATCTCTTGTGTTGCTCTTCTGAGGAGTGCAGGTGGAAGTTTACTTCTTTTGATCTTGCAGATTCATCTCTGGGTAGGAGGTCCAAGGCACACTCATCCTGTTTGATCACTGTCCAGTGTGCCTAGACATGGGTATTTGGTACAGATGACACTGCAGAGAAGGGACAGGTTTTCCATGTTTAATCTACTATCAAAAAGCTTTTCTGCTCTTCTAGAGCACTCAGTTTCTGGTCATTTACCTAAATGGAACAAGTTTTCCTTGAGACTTTTTTCTTGTAACGTGTGTAAATGTTTTGCTTGCATATATGTCTGTGCCCCACTTTTATGCCTGGTACTCACAGAGGCCAGAACAGAGCATCAGATCTCCTAGTTAATAGATGGTTTTGAGACACCGTGATGTGGGTGCTGGGAATCTTTCTACATCACCATTCTTCAGACATTTATTGTATAGTTATTAAATGTAATAATTCTCTTCCAGAGTAGCTGGGTTCATGTCCCAGCATTCACATGGCAGTTCACAAACAGCTATTAACTTCAGCCCAAGGGCATCTGGTGCCCTTTCTTGGCCTTTGAGAGAATTGCATATACATGGTGCACATACATGTGGGTAAAATACTCATACACATAAAATAAAATGAAAAAAGGTAATACATTGAAAATATTTGGCCTTATCAATGAGAAAAGGGAAGTGAAGACAATATGAAGACAAGGAGTACTAGAAAGTTCCTGCCATCGAGTGTCTCTGAGGGCTGGGGAGATAGATGGCTTAGTGGGTAGAGCACGTGCTGTACAAGCATGAGGAACTGAGTTAGGCTCCCCAGAACCCACATAAAGCCTGACATAGTAGTATACCTATCTGTAACCTCTGCAGTTTTATGGAGAAATGGGAGACACAGACAAGAGAACCCCCAGAAGCTTGCTGGTCAGATAGCCTTGCTTATAAAGTGTTGAATAACGAAGAGTCCCTGTCTCAAACAAGACAGAAGGCAAAGACCAGTACCTAAGGTTGTCCTCTGACCTCCACACACATACTGAGACACATATGCACACCCCTGCACACACGCACATCACGCATGATTGGTGAAAAAAGAAGTGTATCTGGTTGGTATGATAAGTATACACAAGCCAGTTACATCATGGTGCCTTGAGTTTGGGATTATTACAGAATTTCCAAAGGGGTGATTCCCCAGAAGCTATTGCTCCTTGTGTAGTGAGTGATAAACTAGTTGGGTTTAGCTTTATACAAAATAGTACTCTGTTCTCTCTTGATTGGTCAGAGGGATGCAGTCTTCTGGTTTGGGTACATTTTGATTGGCCATATACATATCATCAGTTTTCTGCTTACCCTTTCCGACCCTCTCCTACACTGTTCTGTATGCCAGGAAGTGAGGCCGTACACCTCTGAGTCTTTCCCTTTGGGCTTCGGGACGGTGTGAGCTATGGAATCACTGGCAGCGAACTGTGGCCATCTTGTTTCTTCTTGCCTTTCTCCTCGCAGGAGTGCCTCAGGCTGGCTCTTGTCCCTGAACTAAATGTTAGATCTCTCCTCATGGGAAGTCTTCCCACTTCACATTCTTTTTCTTAAGTGGTAAATGTTCTTTCTCTCATTTTGGATGGAGGATGGAAACAGCCCTAAGTTATTGCACTGCCTCCCTCTTGGTTTTACTATTCTGCCAACACCTTTGTAGATAGTCCTTTTGTTAAATTTTCTACTAATTATGCTAATTTGAGCATACCATCTGTCTCCTGGCAGAACCCTGACTGATGCAGATGAAGTCTTAATTCTCAAAGAATTAGAATACAATGAAATAAGCCTAACAGAATATGACTAAATATGATTCAATCTGTCTTTCTCTGATTAATCTGGGCTCTTGAAATGCTTTCAGATAATCATGAGATAAGACAAGAACTGTAGTCTTTAGAGAATCATAGACATGCAAAAATGTCAGTTCACAGAATACTAATAATAACTAGCACTTATTCGTTGCTGACTGTTTCCATGCATTGTGTTAGGAATGCTTTGTGTTCAGTGTTTCCCTTGCTCTCCTCAGCAACCCTATGAAGCATGCACATTTATTTTTGAGACCGCTTTTATGTATCCCAGGTTGGCTTTTAACTTGTTATCAATATGTTGCCAAGGATAAATTTGAACTCCTGACCCTCCTGCCTCTACCTTTCAAGTGCTGTAATGACAGGTGTATACCACCACATCCACCCCATTCTGTGATCTTTAATGTTCATTGTGTGGCTTTCAAGCCAGAATCTGAAGACAGTATTGTTTGTTTGAGACAAGGGCATTTAAAATAAGTCAGGAATAGGGTGGTATAATGCTTATAATTCCAGTACTTGGAAGGTGGAGGCAGGGAAATTAGTTCAAGGCCAGACTCAGTTACATGAATTTGAGGCTAAAATAAGATATACAATGAATCTGTCCACCCCTACCCTGCATGCAAAACAAAACTAAACTAAACAAATCTAATGGCTCAGTGGTTAAGAGCACTGGCTGTTCTTGCAGAGAACTTGAGTTCAGTTCCCAGCACCCACATGGTGGTTTGCAACCAACTGTAACTGCAGTTCCAGGGGATCTGATGCCCTCTTCTGTCTCACTGGGCACCAGGCATACACACAGCAGGCACATACAGGAAGAGACACATACACATTAAAAAAAACTTAAAAACATCTTCAAGGGGCTATCAAGATGACTCAACAGGTAAACCCTGAGGACCTGAGTTCAATCCCTGGAACCCATAGAGTGGAGAGAACCAACTTCAGCAATTTGTCCCTGACCTCCATATGCACACAGTGGTGCATGCACTTACACAACACGCACACGCACACACATTAAACAACAACAAAAAAATGTAAAAGGAAAAACCCCAATACTGTAGCATTGTCAGGAAGCTAAGGGAACCTGGAGGAGGAAGTAGCCAGTATTACTTCTGTTGTAGAAGGATGAGCTTGCTGTGCCCCACCTGTTTCTATTTTTAATATGTTTAGATTTATTGATTCTATTATTTTATGTCTATGAGGGGTTTGCTTACATTTATGTATGTGCCAGGTACCCTCAGAGATCAAAAGAGGGTGTCAGATCCCTGAGACTGGAGTTATGAGCCACCATGTGGGTGCTGGGAATCAAACCTGGGTCCCATGCAAGAGCAACAAGTGCTTTTTTTTGTAACAAGTGCTCTTAACTATCTGTTTTTATTTATTTGGTCTTGTAGTGACTCATCACATGAAGAACCTTGGGAGAGGTTTGGCCGGCAGTCCTAAGATCATTGTTGCAGTGACTTCGAACAAACCAAATGAACTTCTTTGAACTTCAGATACCTCATCTATGAAATGGAGATAGTGCAGGGGGAGTAGCTCTCATCTGAAATACTTGAGGCATGAGAGGCAATACCCAAGAGTAGAAACAACCTATGCAAAATTGTCTCCTCATTTCACTCTTTTGGGCCTTTCTGGTAGATTTTCAATTGTCTTAAGATTTTGGGGAAGCTAAAGACAGTTACCAAGTAACTGAGTAATAACCACAGTGGGTCTAGGAAAGCAAAGATCATACCTTCTGTTTTCCAGAATTGTGTTTTCTCCTGGAGGCTCTTTATATTAAAATCTGTCCAGAACTTAGGGTGTTGATCCAAGCACTTCATCAATGGTCCTTTCTAATTACACAAGAGACTCTTTACATCTTTTTCCTTCCCTGGTTTGGGTTCTGTGTGTGCAGCTGTTGCCAAGACCCAGTCAGACATGGCTGGGAAGGGCTGCAGGAGGTCAGGTTCAGGTGACACTCTCACCCACTTACCAGTGTTTCACATTACCCTGTTTTGTTGATATCCTTAAGCAGGTCAAACTCAGTATTCCTGGCCAGGAGACGGAAAGTGAGCATGTGGAAAAAAACGTTTACAGCAACCATGTCCTTTACCTTCCTATAAAAAAAGACTAACCTTTTAAATCTCTCCAACTCACCAGGCTTCTATAATGTGTTCTAAGCTTTGTAAGCCTTAGCTGCTGGAGAGAGTTAATGACTGTGCACACACACAAGCCTCTGCTTCTTAGAGATGAATAAACATAACTGGCTCCTTGTCCTAATTCTACAATCCCCCCTCTTCTCTCTCTCTGTGTGTGTGTGTGTGTGTGTGTGTGTGTGTGTAGATGAGATGGCTCAGTGGGTAAAGCCTGATGATGTGAGTTCAGTTCCCAGAGCTCATATAAAAAGCCAGATGCAGTGACGTGCATGAGTATCCCAGCACTCCTCCAGTGAGACAGGAGGTGGACATAGGACAGTCACCTGGACCTCACAGGCCAACTCATCTGGAGTATGCAGTGCAGCAACAGACACAGAGAGACCTTGCCCAAACAAGGTGAAAACAGAAACACTGGTAAGTGGGTGAGAATGTCGACCTGAACCTGACCTCCTGCAGCCCTTCCCAGCCATGTCTGACTGGATCTTGGCAACAGTTACACATACAGAGCCCAAACCAGGGAGTGAAAGAGATGTAAAGTGAAAGCCAACTTTATTTATTAACATACAATTAACATTTTGGTACAAAAGAAAAATATCACCATATTTCCCCCTTTCTATTTTAATAAAGAGTCTCTTGTGTAATTAGGAAGGACCACTGATGAACTGCTTGGATCAACACCCAAATCTGGACAGATTTTAATATAAAGAGCCTCCAGGAGAAAACACAATTCTGGAAAACAGAAGGTATGATCTTTGCTTTCCTAGACCCACTGTGGTTACTACTTGGTTACTTGGTTTCAGAGCATGCACATTACCAATGGAGCCATTCCCTCACCATGAATGCACTTTCAATTCATGGGTAACTGTGTATAATCTTTTCAAGAAACTGCCAGATGTTTCCAAAGTGGTTTCATTATTTTATATTTCCATCAACTGTATATAAGGATACCAGTTTTTCCACAGCTCCAACAACTGTTACCAATCTTGACTATAGCCATCCTACTGGATTTTAATTTGCATTTATCTGATAGCTAGCTTGCTTGATTGAATGATCCATTGACTGATTGATTGTGGGAGAGCATTTGAATACCAGCTACCTATATTCATACAATCATTTCAATAAACATTTTTTTTGTTTTGTTTTTCGAGACAACGTTTCTCTGTGTAGCTTTGCGCCTTTCCTGGATCTCACTCTGTAGACCAGGCTGGCCTTGAACTCACAGAGATCCGCCTGCCTCTGCCTCTGCCTCTGCCTCCCAAGTACTGGATTAAAGGTGTGTGCCACCACAGACCGACTCAATAAACATTTTTAAATACGCATATGCTCAAAATTTTTGTGTATGGTGGTGCACCTGTAATCTCAACACTTGGAGGTGGAAGCAAAAAAAGTTGTGAGTCTGAGGCCAGCCTGGGCTGTATAATGACTTCCAAACCACCCTTGGATATATACTGCAAGATTCTGTACCCAAAATGATAATTTGTGGGCCAGCAAGATGGTTCAGTGGGTAAAGGCACCTTGTCAAGCCTGACAATATGAATTTGATCTCCAGAACATACATAGTAGAAGGAGAGAACCAATTCCCTCAAGTTGTTCTCTGACCTCTACTCCTAGGAGTTTGGTACATGTGCCTGCACCCCCCCCACACACACTTTATTATTTGTAAGTATTTATAATCAACAATGAACAAGATAAAGATATTAAGGAGTTCAAAAAGTATAGTGAGCATTTGTCCTCTTCTGGATCTTGTCTACCATCTGAATTCCATTAATTATGGGAGAAACTCAACAGATCTTGTTACAAAGCAAATCCCCCTGACAATCAGGACACAGGTATGGGACTTAGATAAACTGAATCCAAGGATGTATTCCTTGAATTGGGAGCCAGTGACATACAGCAATACAAAACCTTTGTTTGAGACCATAATAAAATGTGCCTCCTAGTTCTCCAAATGCAGGGTGTGCAATTAACCATGGCCCTAGTTGTTATGATCAAAGTTTGCTATTTTGCTCTGAGACCACATTGACTCCATCAGTAACTGAGCAAGCAGGTCCACTTCTTAGAAGTGTAGGATTGTTCCCATAGGTGACTTTGCATTTTGGACTCTGCATCAACATGGCGAATAATTTTATTAGACTTGCACTTCAGTCTAATACTCTTTTTAGCCAACGGTCTTGCCTTCCCTCCCTCAGAAAGCTGAGACTTCTATTGCAGTCCAACAGCTTTCCCAGTCACCTACAGGGTCCCACATTATTTTCTGTCATAGGATTTTCCATCAACAAATCTGTTATATATCACATCCGTCCTGGTACCTACTCCTCAGAGGACCTGAGTGTAACAGTAGATGCGGTAGTAACAGTGGCTGTTAAGGTGTTGGCTGTGTAGCTATTTAATACACTCTCAATACAACTTTCTGCCCCCAAATAGTTAGCAATTTCTGTTGGTAACAACTATGAACCCTCTTAATTATACAGGAAAAGGACAAAGGCATCATATTCTATGATACAGCATGAGAAGAGTTAGGACAGAATCTGGGAACCTAATTTGGTCTTTATGTCTACCCAAATAAAAGAACTCCAGCTTGTGTGGAATTGCTAGTCCACTCTCACCACTAACTTTCCAGGTCACCATAAATTGAAAGACTCATTAGCATCTCTCCAATTTACCACTTCTGAGGCAACAGTTCTCATAGTTAAATTCCCATGAGAATCACTTGAGGGCAGGGGAGGACTAATTGCGAACACCAGAGCCTAAACTATCAAATGAAGCAGGTACTCAGAATTATGTTTAGTAGACAATTGCCCTAGGGATACTGGTGCAATGCATTTCTAAAACAGTTCCATCCATCGTCTTATCATGCATTTCATACAGGTTTTGACCCCTCTTTTGGTCTGGGCCCAAGTTAAGACTGACTTAATTCTATATGCAAGGGTCTGTCTCTGACACCAGATCTCTTGATGTTCTTGGGCCACCCACAAAGAATATCACCTCCAAGTATAACAATGAAATTGTGCATATACTTTCACATTCTTGCTTATTGGGCACACTAAACACTTGTTGGACCTAGAGATGCTTAGCTTAATCTTTTTCTCGCTTTCTTTTTTTCAAGATGTGGTTTCTCTGTGTAACAGTCCTGGTTATCATGAAACTCACTTTGTAGATCAGGCTGACCTCAAACACACAGAGATCCACCTGCCTCTGCCTCCCAAGTGCTGGGATTAAAGGCAGGCACCGCCATCACCCTGTGAGATGCTTGATCTTAATGACAAGGAAAGACAAGTTTCAGCAGCGCCAAGAGGAAAC
Source organism: Peromyscus nudipes (assembly GCA_902168325.1). Taxonomy (NCBI): domain Eukaryota; kingdom Metazoa; phylum Chordata; class Mammalia; order Rodentia; family Cricetidae; genus Peromyscus; species Peromyscus nudipes. The sequence continues at coordinate 41,866 of CABHPH010147804.1, read as the reverse complement.
AGGGACTTCTCCTGGACTGCATGACATAATGTGTGAATTACAGATTAAACAACAGAAAGGATCACGAATCTTGGGTCACTACTATATCGTGTCTTTAGCACCACTGGCTCTCCTGCTTGGCTTTACTTTTTGCCCTAGTTTGTTTTCTGATGCTGTGATAAGGGCCATGACCAAAAGCAACTTGAAGTGAGAAAGGGGTTTATTTCACCTTACAGCTTACAGTCCTTCACTGAAGCAAGTCAAGGCGGGAACTCAAGGCACGAACCTGGAGGCGAGAACTGGAGCAAAGACCATGGATCAATGCTGCTTATTGGCTTGCTCCTCAGGCTCAAGTTCAGCTACATTTCTTATACATCCCAGGACTACCTGCCCAGGGGGTGGTGCCACCCCTACTGGGCTGGGCCCTCCCACGTCAATCATTAATTTTAAAAAATGTCCTATACACTTGCCTATAAGAAATCTGATGGAGGCATTTTCTCAATTGAAGTTCCTCTTCCCAAATAACTCTGGCTTGTGTCAGTTGACAAAAAACTAACTAGACACTTTGGAAAACAAAACCAAAAACATCACTTTGTTTCTTCTAAAATAAATATCATAAGCACCATTTACTGAAAGCTAATAACAGAGAGTGAGGTTTATAAAGACATAAAATTTATAGCCCAAAACTGACCATAGGTTAATACACTCATTGAGAAGAAGAATTCACTTACTGTTTAGTAGATAATTGTATGTTAAATTAAGTGAAACAGTATACTTTGAAATACAACTCATTAAGCAAAAAGTCTAATGTTCAGTTATAATGTGCTGAGTGTGAAAATTAACATGTTAAATGTTAAATTTTGTTCAGTGTATTTTATTGGTTCTGTTATACAAATTGGAATAAAGTATAGAGTTCTTTAACTTAAACAATATTAAACCAACCTTGGCTGAGAGCATGGTATGTGCCAGGTAGTATTGTAGACCCTGGATGAACTAATGTAATATTTGCAATGCCCTCATCATCTAGGAGCTATGATGGGCTCCAATTTTAGATGAGGGACTGAAAGCACAGAGAGATGATTGGTTCATCTCTCCTAAGATAGTTCAGATAGTAGCACCGAGATTTGAACCCAGGAAGTCAGGCTCTGCTTCCTGGGTCCTAGTCACTGAAAACAGAAAACTGTATTGAAAGTGAAAATATGGCTTGCTAAGAAATTTTAGTGGGCACTGGAGAGATGGCTCAGTGGTTAAGAGCACCGCCTGCTCTTCCAGAGGTCCTGAGTTCAACTCCCAGCAACCACATGGTGGCTCACACCTATCTCTAGTGGAATCTGATGCCCCCTTCTGGCATAAAGTTGCACATGCAGATAGAGCACTCATACATAAATAAATAATAAAACCTTAAAAAAAAAGAAATTTTAGTAATTAGTTTAACAATTCCAAGGATGTTAGTCAGAAAAGTAAAAACAACTTAGAAGTACATAGCTGAACACAAAGCTCTCTGTTTTCCCTGCTCCAACTTTTAGATTGTACACCTTCCTGCTTTATTAAGCTTCCTAAGACAATTCTATCAGCCTGCCTTTGACCTGCTCCCAAACCAACTAACTTGTAGGATCCATTCTCTATTTTAGGATGGTTATTATACTCAAATCTCTGGGCGTGTGGGTGGTTCTGCCTCTACAAATTTATCCACCTCTTCCAACCTATCTGGAAAAGTTCCCTGCCCTGTTTTCTCCTATCCCAACACCATCCATCCCTGTAGGTCAAGCCCAAATTTCTGCTGCTCTGTAAGACTCAAATTCTCTAGCTTCCCCCCCTTTCAGAACAATTAAGCTTCTACTGTCTGATGCCAATTCTTTTGATATTTAACTGATCTCAAGAGTGCATGCTTTATTTCCCTAATTAGCCTCACAGATTTCCCATGAGCAGTGAGAGCTGCGGTATCCATTATGACATGTGGCTATGTAAATTTAAGCTAAGTAGGATCCAGTAAAATTAAAATCTCAATTCCTCGATCACATTAGTCATACTTCAAGTACTCAGCAGGCACATGTGTAATTAGACAATGCAGGTATAGAACATTTCCATATCATAGAAAATTCCAGTGGATAGGAGCAGAGAGTCTGTGCCAGCTGTCACAGTTGCACCGATCCTTTACTCCTCTCCCTGTAAACACTGTTCTGAACCAAATGAGCATCCCGAGCACAAAAAAGTGATTTTCTTTAGCTTTTATTCCTATTCCTAGTACACCAAAAAAGGGAACGCAGAAGATAAATCTCAAATGTAAATATCATTCAGCATGTGTAATGAAATCTTAAAACCCTTGCCTTTTCTCAATGCTCATCCTCCTTGAGCCCTCTGCTACATTTGCCAATACGTAGAATAGACTTGCATCTCCTGAAAAGTCATCTTTCTTTGCTGTTGCCAAGATCCAGTCAGACATGGCTGGGAAGGGCTGCAGGAGGTCAGGTTCAGGTCGACACTCTCACCCACTTACCAGTGTTTCTGTTTTCACCTTGTTTGGGCAAGGTCTCTTGTGTCTGTTGCTGCACTGCATACCCCAGACGAGTTGGCCTGTGAGGTACAGGTGACTGTCCTATGTCCACCTCCTGTCTCACTGTAGGAGTGCTGGGATACTTATGCACATCTTTCTTTGCTTCACTGGCGTTGTAACCACAAAAACAATGACCACTGATTTACTTCTAACTTATCCCTTGTGCCAAGTACCCTACAAAATCTTTTAGATACATTAACCATGATTAGGAAAGAGCTAGTACTACAAATCCAAAAAGTTTTGAAATCTGAAACCTTTTGAACATCAGAAGCATTTAGAATTTTGAAACATTTTGAATTTCAGATTTTAAGATTAGAGATGCTTAACTGGTAAAGTCTATGTAACTATTACAAAATCAGGAAAACTATGAAAGATGCCCCAAGTATTTCAGATGAGAGATACTCCCCCTGCACTATCTCCATTTCAAGGTGGGGTATATGAAGTTCAAAGGAGTTCATTTGATTTGTTCAAAGTCACTGCAATAATGGTCCCAGGACTGCCAGCCAAACCTCTTCCAAGGTTTTGCATGTGAGTCACTACAAGACCAAATAAATACAAGCAGGCAGGTGGGCTATGAGAGGCAACACCCAAGAACAGAAACAACCTATGCAAAGTTGTATCCTCACTTCATTCTTTTGGGCCCTTCTGGTAAATTTTCAGTTGTCTTAACAGTTTGGGTCCCCACAATCCATATAAAAAGTTGGGGTTGGTGGCATGTTCTTGGGAAGGCAGAGACAGGAAGATTCCTAGGGCTTGCTGGCCAGCCAGTCTAGCCAATCAGTGTGCTCCAGGTTCAGTGACATCCCCTGTCTTAAGACATAAAGTGAAAAATGATAGAGGAAGACGGTGAATGTCAACCTCTGGCCTCCACATGCATGCATGTACACATGCACCCACACATGCACAAGAACACATCACACAAACACACACACACACACACACACACACACACACACACACACAGGAAAACATACATAATGGCTGCAGAAATGGCTCATCACTTAAGAGCACTGGCTGCTCCTCCAGAGGACCTGGGTTTGATCCCCAGCACCCACATGGTGACTCACAATCATCTGTAGTTCTAGTTTCAGGAAATCCAATGCTTTCTTTGTGCCTTCAAGGGCACCAGACATATGTGCAGGAAAAAAACCCATATACACAAAATAATAAAAGAAAACTTACATCCATTCAACAACTTGTACACAAATGTTTCTGGTTGCTTTATTCATGAGAGCCAAAAGAATGGAAACAATCCTGTGATAGTTTTAAATTTTTAATTATTCTCTCTCTCTGTCTCTCTGTCTCTCTCTCTCTGTATGTGGGGTGTGTGTGTGTGTGTACACATACAGAGAGAGAGAGAGAGAGAGAGAGAGGGGGAGAGAAAGAGAGAGAGAGAAGAGAGAGAGAGGTGGGAGGAGAGAGAGAGAGAGAGAGAGAGAGAGAGAGAGAGAGCATGTACATTTGCATCACGAGGACAGCCTTGGGGACTCTGTTCTTTCCTTCCACCATGGGGTCCAGGCATCAAATTCAAGTCCTCAGATTCACATGGTGAGTACTTTTACTTGCCAGGCCATCTCAACTGCCCAACAGTTGGTTTTACATGACAGCTTAGATAGGCTATGATAGGCAGTTGTCTGGTCAAACCCTTGTGTAGCTATAGCTGTGAAGGTTTTTTTTCAGTTGTGATTAATATGTAATCATTGAGATCGAACAAAGCATGTGATCCTCCATTATATGATTGGATATTATCCAATTCATGAAAGACCTAGAGAGAAAAGGCTAGCGTTCCCTGAAGAAGCCCAGAGTTATGCCTGAGCCTCAAGCCTTTGAACTGGATTCTACAACATTAACTGTTCTCTATTTTTCATCCTGCTAGCCTGCCCTGAATTTCAGACCTACTAGAAACTCCAGTTGGCCCCATTTCTTGGTGGCATATCTGTACATGGAATATTAATCATCTTATAAATGATGGGCTGATACATGCTACAATGTGGATGAACATTTAGCATACCTTGCTAAGTAAAAGAAGCCCTAAAAGGTCACACATATTGTAGCATTCTATGAAATGCCCATGCTTTGATTTGGCTACAATGAGTGTCCTCCAGGTTTGCCTGTATTGAAATTAATCTCCATTGTGAGGTATGAAGAGCCTAGAAACATAATCTAACTATGGTGTTTCGAGTAGAGCCTCTGTGGAGTAAGTGATTAGGATTAGATAAGATTATTGGAGTTGTGGGACCCCAGCAGGGAGACTGGCTTCCACATTTTATGACAGGGTACTCTTGAGGAGAGAGGGATAAGAGATTTTAGATAGAAGAATAGGTGGGAGAGAAACAGAAACACAGGATAGCCTGGGGGAGGGCCTGGATCCTTATCCACCAGCCCCTCCTGTCTCTTCTAAAGGGCTATTTATAGGAATGCCAAGGGGTGGAGCAAAAGACCTTCCCCTAGCACAGCCAAGTGCAGACCCTTTCCAGTCACCTGGTAACCATACATGTGCCAAGCAATCCTCTAATGCAGCCCTGCTGGGTAAAGCAAGCTCAGATGTCACCAGGAAACCTTTGTGGGCCTCTACAACTCCCCCTTCTTGATGTAATGAAGGGCCCTCCAGGCCCCTTAAATAGACTGTGCCTGTATTAGGTCATTCTTCTTGATTAATTTTACTTACATACATTCAGGAAGCTATCAAGAAGAAAGTTTCCCGTCTTTGGCTACCAGTCTCTGGCAAGAGTGGGTGCAGAGCTTAACTCAGCTCTGATCCAGGTCCCTACTAAGGGCTTGCAAACATCCACAGCAACCTCCATAGCTGTCATACCTCCCAGTAAAGGAGTAGAGGATAATAAAGATGGAATATCCTTTTTGGAATGGGTCTAAGATGACTACAGTAGTCTTAGCTTCACCAAGCCCTTTTCTAAATCCATGATGGATTCCTTGTTGCTTTATAGGAAGGAAGGAGGACACAGAACTGCTTGTGCACTCACTCTCTTGCAATTTGATCACCTGTGCCACCTTGGAACACTACTGGCAAGGAAGCCATCACCAGATATACCCATCTCCTTCCAGTTAGAATCAATAGCCAAAATGGATTTTCTTCATAATTCACTGAATCTGTGGTATAGTGCTATTGGCAAAAAAAAGGAATGAATACAGTCCACGATAGGCAAATATATTGAGAAGGAAAGTAGATTAGTGGTTGTTTCGGCTAAGAGAAGTTAAATGTGGAATGGGTGTTTAATGGGTATGGGTTTCTTTGGGAGAGTGATGCAATATTCTGGAACTAGATTATTATAATGAATAAATGGCTTTGTACTAAGACTTCTAAACTGGCACTTTATATGCTGTATTATATGGCATGTGAATTACATTTTAGAGTTATTATTTTAAAAATAAGTAATATCCATTACATATTTCTCCTCACTTACTTCCACCAGGCAATGTAAATAGAGCTTGGCAGCTGCCTGGCAACATCATCCCTATTTCCATGCTACATTTTGTGAAAGCATTTCTTTCTCTTCAAAGCTAATTTAGACGTTCACTTTAACCAAATTTTTTCCATTATAAGTAGATTTTTTTAAAAAGTAAAATGCCAGGCGTGAGGTTGTAGAGTGAACATACTTGTGTTTTGATTTCAGGCTCAGATCCTATCTATGGGTGATACTAATGAGGGACTAGGCTATACTTTGAAAAGCCAGAGTCTTTATCCTTAAAGAGTGCATAGAAAAAAAAAAGAAAGAAAAAACAAGTCCTAGAGGATACATGATTGATTTTTGCCTTAGATCTCTTTTAAGGATCCTGAAGCCCAAACTGAACATTCTATAGAAGGAAGCCATCCTTCTATTCTAGCTATTGATTTTGTCTACCCATCACCTCCCAGAGACTAGTATTCTATGAGTGCTCTATCAGCCACCCACTGCTGATTACTCTCCTTCCTCAATTCTTCCCTTGTGGGTGCCATCTTCTGCCCTTATAGCACAGCTCCTGGAAGGCTTATGAACATTCTTCTTCTAGCTGCAGTTGCTTGGAATGTTCAACACTATTCCCGAGCATTACGTAGTTTGAGGAGTTCTCAATACTGTGAAAATACCAAGACCTTTTAGACAAGGTGACTTGTAGACTCAATCTTTTTTCATGCTGAATTGGGACTTAGATGTGGATAAGAAGTCATATCTTCAGCCTGCCCCTTTTGCACATTTCTGGTGCTTTACAGAAGGGGAAATAGACCCTGGAACACAACCTAGAATTCAGAGGACCATATATAAGCTTCACTTAACTGGCTCTTTTTTTATTCATCTATTTATTTACATCCCAGCCACAGCCTCCCCCTCCACATCCTCCCCTCCCAGTCCCTCTCCCTCATTACCCTTTCTCATCCACTAATCTCCTCCTCTTCTGTCTCCATCCAGGAAAGGGCAGGTCTCCTATGAGTATCAATAAACATGGCATATCAAGTTGCCGTAAGACTCAGCACCTCCCTATGTATTAAGGCTGCCAAGGCAACCCAGTATGAGGACTAGGATCCCACAAGCCAGCGAGAGTCTGAGACAGCCCCTGTTCCTGCTGTTAGGAGTCCCACAAGAGGACCAAGCTACACCACTGTAACATACATGCAGAGTGTCTAGGTCAGTCCCATGCAGGCTCTGCAGTTGTTGGTTCAGTCTCTGCAAGTCCCTATGAGCCCAGGTCAGTTGATTATGTGAGCCTTCCTGTGGTATCCTTGACACCTCTGGCTCCTATACTCAATTCTCCTCCTTTGTAGGATTCCCGAATGCCACCTACTGTTTGGCTGTGGGTCTGCATCTGCCTCCATCAGTTGCTGGATGACATCTCTCTGATGACACTTGGGCTAGGCACCAGTCTGGTCACAGGAGATAGTTCTTTTACTTAACTACCTCTTGAGAGATCTGTAGAGATTTGTGCTTTTAGTGAGGAAGGGGTTTGGGGACCTTGGGAGTCTCATGATTATCAAGATTATCAACATTTTCAGTGTCCCTTGTCCTAAGAAGACTAGAGTTGACCATAGAAATTGATTGATTGTGATAGCTAATCTTGGTTGTCAAATTAATAGGATCTACATTAACCTAGAAGACAAGTCTCTGGGTGTGCCTGTGAGGGATTATAAAGATAAAGTTAATGAGGTGGAAAGACTTGCCTACTGTGGGTGATGATAGCATTCTATGGATTGGGGTCCTGGACTGAATAAAAAGGAGAAAGTGAGATGAACATGGACATTTATCACTCTTTGCTTTCTGACTATAGCTGCTCTGTGGCCAGCTGCCTCCTGCTCTTGCTGCCATGATGGACGGTATCCCTGGAACTGTGAGCCAAAATAAGTCCCTCTTCCCGTAAGTTGCTTTTGTTGGGTACATTATCATAGCAATAGGAAAATTAACATACTGATGGACTTAAGAATATTAGAGACAGCGATGTTCTCAGTTAGTTTCTTCCAGTAGGACAAAGGAACAGGGAAATAAGAGACCAAAGGATTTAGTGGCCCAGAGCGCCAGAGAGTCTTAAGACTGAAAAGAGAGAAGCTGGTTGATGAGAGGAATCAGATGGCAGGAAACTTACAGGTTTATAATAGCCCTGGGGGGGATCCGATAAAGGTATAACGGGAGTCCTACCCTTAAGATCCTATAGTAATTTAGTTGGGACATAAAAATGAATACACTTGAAATAATTCATAATTTGAGATTAAAATGTCATGCTGACAACGACAACAACAACAACAACAACAAAAAACCACAACCCAACTCTGCCTGAGAAGGGACAGATCCATGGACTGACAGACATCCTCTGTGAGCTGAGTTGGTGACTAGGACTGCATATTCAGCTGAAAGACTTTGTGCCCTAGCCATAATGGCTACGGCTACAGCATTTGGAGTAGACTCTGATTGAGTCCTGCCTGACTTCATGGAGGAAGTAACGGGGGGTGGGGTGGGGTGTTCATCATCACTGTCATTGAGAGTCACACTAAACATTCCTTAGGCATTCTCTTTATATTCACACTCCTGTTGGGAAGGCAGAGCAAACACAGTTGAAGGACTCATTCAAGAGAGTATGTGTACAGATAGCACAAGAAAAGAAAAATGAGGGTAGAGGGTTAGAGGTGACCCCTGAAAGACAGGGTTAGAGGTGACCCCTGAAAGATTAGAGCTGGGACTAAAGGAGAAAGGGATGAAGCGAGCTGTAAATGGCATCTACAAGGCACAGAAGTGGGGGTGAGCAGGATGAGTATGGCTAAGTGAGCAAACCTGCTGGACTGGTGTAAAAGGTGTGCAGTATGGTAGCGTGGGTGACTCAAATTATAGAGAAGCTGTAGTGATTACAGATAGCCTTGGTTGTCAGACAGGCCAACTAGTCATTTGGGACCCAAATCGGAAGACTGTGGAGCTATGTATTGGGGGAGTGGTTAAGGCATGGGGCAGAAGGCAGAAAGAACACTGCAATTTTATCCTACAATCTTGATAGCTTTGCTTTTTTGTGTTTGGATGACTAATTCACCCTATTCTAGTGAAGTGGATAAATCGGTCATCCTGCCTGAAATCCTCCTTATAAGCTGTTTGCTAAAGCAGGTAACATATTTTTAATCCCAGCACCTGGAAGGCAGAGGCAGATAGATGTGTTTGAGTCTGAGGCCAGCCTGGTCTACAGAGTGAGCCAGCCAGCCAGGGCTACATAGTGAGATCTTGTTTCAAAAAAACAAACAAACAAAATAACAAAGCCCCCAAAGAAAAATAAATAACAAAGGAAAACAGTGCAAAGAGATTCTGTCCTGTGTCCCACCGGTGGAACACCCATCTTCTAAGCCATCGACAGTTTTTAAGAAGTTGATCTTAATAGTGTCACCACAAAAGAGGAAGTATGAGCCTCCCAGGCCAGCTGCTAGACCAGGGGCAGCTGTGCTTCAGAGGACAACCTTTCCAAGTGGAATGTGTCCCCCAGTTGACTCTTGGGAAAGGAGGTGACAATTGAGAGAGCTTAACACACACACACACACACACACACACACACACACACACACACCATAAATAACAAAGACTAAATCTGCCTTGAGGTCATCCATCCTTTTGGTGGCTGCTCTCTGGCCACTCCTCCCATAGATTCCTTTTGCTAACTTCCTGTGGTAGAAGGAGATTGGCACAGGGTGCTACATTTATATCACCCAGAGGCAGCTGTTTTCCTTTTTTTTCCTTGGAGTTTAGGATTATGCAAACGAAGCAGGAAAACAAAAGCTCACTGAGGTGGGGGAGGATTGCCTTTAAAAATCCAGGCAATTTTAAGAGCTATTTAAGACACCCCTCTCTGTTTTCCCTAACATCTCTCTTGGCTCTTTGCCAGTCTGTTTAGAATCCGGCCCCTCTTCAGAGCCTTTTAACCAAAGACCTAAAAGTTTACTCTGAAGCTTCTATCCTGGCCTCATTTTGTAAGAACAGAAATCAAGGCATATATGTGCTTTCAGTGTCTGTGGGCTGGCTGTGAGTTTTGATCTCTATCTGACTCAGTCTTCCCTTTGCTGCATACAGTCTTACCTGGACAGGGAACTCTGACCCAATTCCCTCTTAGGTTCCCACTTTTCTGATATTATCTGGAGGGCAATAGGACCTGGGGAAGTTCAACCCTGCGGCCAAGGGAGACACACCTGCCTAACCGCGTGGGTTGAGCGAGTGTGGGAGCGAGCCACTTTAGCTAGCTGTGGAGGGAGGGGTAGAAGTGGGTGCCTGCTGCTGCTCCCGGAGAAGAGGAAAGCTGTGGCTCCCTCCTTGCTCCTGAGGTCATGGTGAGAAATGTTGCGGAAGACTGGCTCAGGCTCCTTTTTGATGTGCCTAGCTACCTGGAGCATCCCTTGGCAATTCGTCTTGGAACTCTGGCTCATTTTGTTTTGCCCCAGCTGTCTCTCCCACTCGCCTGGCCCACGCCACCACCACGCCCAAGTCATCCAGGTGCCATAGGTCCCAAAGCCCAGGACCCGCCGCACTTCTCAAACTGTGCCTTTCGTAGGAAAGTGTCTCGGTGAAGAAACCCCTCCAGCCTCTTCTACTCCATACAGCGCGCGAGCCGGCTTCTTTCCGAGGAGACCTCGCTTGGGGACAGTGGTGGCATTACTCCTGCCCCCAGCCAGGCGGTCTTAGGGGCGGGGCTTGGAGAACCTTCCTGAGAGCCCTTGCCTCCCTGCAGGTCCTGAGAGCGCTCTGGTGAGCCAGCGCGAGCAGGCAAGCTAATAGGCACAATCTAGCAGCAGGTTGGATGGATGGATACGGTTGGATGGGTACCTAGGTGCTGAACTGAATCCTCCAGGCTGTACCCCTTCTGTCTTGGTTCAGTTCTTTGCTGACTTAAGAGGCCACACTGATGAGAATTCCTCAGGAGAAGCTGCTGACTGTGTGATGTGCCACCCCAGAGTGGCTACTCCCCTGCCTGGGGGACTGTGAGAGGAGCCTCAGTGGAAACAGCTGTTCTTGACTTTTCACACACCTGGAATTGGACAGCAGACTCAGTGCTGGGGTGCTTGTCTAAGTTTCTCAGCACCTATGTTGATGATTGCATTCCAGCCAATCAAGAGTGAAGTTCAAAGAGATACTTTTGGACTCTCTATTCCAGACTCTCAAGTAAAGTCTAGAAGAGAGGAGGCTCCTGTTCTGACTTGTTGGTCTTCATCCAGGAACTCGACTTGACACTTTCCACCTGACTGATCCTTGGACAGCAGTGGCTATGCGGGCTCTGTTGGGGATGGATGGAGAAGAGCTCTGAACTCCAGACCATAAGAGATTCTCCACAATGGACAGAGTTTATGAAATTCCCGAGGAGCCAAATGTGGTTCCAGTTTCCTCTCTGGGAGAAGATGTCATCCGCGGGCCTAACCCACGCTTTACCTTTCCGTTTAGTATCCTCTTCTCCACCTTTCTGTACTGTGGGGAGGCTGCGTCTGCCTTGTATATGGTTAGGATTTATCGAAAGAATAACGAAACCTTCTGGATGACATACACCTTTTCCTTCTTCATGTTTTCATCCATTATGGTTCAGTTGACCCTCATTTTTGTCCACAGAGACCTGGCCAAAGATAGACCACTGTCATTATTTATGCATCTAATCCTCTTGGGACCTGTTATCAGGTGAGCATTTTTAAATCTCTCCCCAACCAACCCCTTCAAACGTGCACAGAGGAGGATGAAGCTAATATTTATAATCTGATACTGTATTTCTAATCTAATTCTTCCATTCCTTCTCACTCCATTTCCCTGTCTACTATCCCGAAACCTTATCTAAAATCTTGGGTGCCACCGTGGTGACCTTGTGGCATGTATATGTGTTTAAAAACGATGAGCAATATCACCAATATGACTTATTAGACAATTTTTTACTGAGTTTGTGTTGTGAAAACCGGTATGGGACCAACAAATGTGCCCACCCTGTGCTCTCGGGCTATAGCTACAGATTTTTCACTTTACTTGCAATGAAACCCAGGGTAGTGGGTATACTAAGTAAGTGGTGTTCCACTGAGCTATAGTTCTAGCCTCCAAGGTCTATAATTTGAATTCTGCCTTTTAGATGCGTTATGAATGGATAATCATTCATTCCTACTTCCATTCTCTCCCACATTCAATTTTCACAACTTGAACTTCTTGGGCTGGCTTTTTTTTTTTGCCATTTTCAAAATTTCTGGAGCTATTTGACATCTGGAAAGTGCTTTATGTACTAGGTGGTAGCAAGCTGGCACTACAACTCAATGAAGTTCAATTTCTTTATTGGTAGAGCAGTCTCTTGCTTATCTCATGTTATGTTGCTGCAATATATGTACACAGATTGGGAGGACCAAGGAAGGTAGTCCACCTCTGTCTGGAATTAGTAGCAAAGAGCAGTAGTATATCAGGTACTCCCATTCAGATTGCTGTGAGCAAGGTGAGAATGTGCTTAATTGTAGGGAGACAGGCATCTGTGTCCGCAGACTCATCTGGATGCTATGAGGTTTCAAGGTAGAGAAACATTGCGTAACTTATGAAGTCAGTAGGGAGGAATGGACCAAGTTTGTCATGACTGTAAGAGAGGCAAACATCTGCAGTCAGCTGAGGAATACGGGTCACAGTGTTGATGTTGGAATCACAATAGGAAGATAGCTCATCATTAAAGATCTCAAAACACTCCGTGAAATTTATTAAGAATGGGACTTCCCTTAATAAAATCTATTACCTATCTATATATCTATATCTATATAATTCTATTTGTCAATTATATTTCCTTAAATCTGGAAAATGTTTATCAGTATTGTTTTAAACAAGGAGGAGCTAGTTAGGTTCCATCACAGAAAATGTGGGATAGCTTCACAAAGCAGTGGCCTGAATTAGGAGCTCAAGAGTCTAGTCCTCTCTTTAGTATTCACTAGTTGAATGGCCTTAGTGGCATCTCTTAAAAATGTCTTGTGCCTCAGTTCCCTCATCTGTAAAGAAATGGGTTGGACTAGACCTTGTGTTCTAAATCCAACTGCTCACAGGGGCTAGGCATGTAACTATAAATGAACCAAGTGGGTCAAGAATTAGAAAATAGTCTCACATATGTTGATAAATGGAAATAAAGTCTCAGTGTTAAAGAAATGGAATACTATGGCAAGTTGGAATCTGGGACATGCCTGTCTAGGAGCCAGCCACTTAAAAATTCTAACCCATCGTTTCTGTGTTGGAATTCAGACTCAATATTGCCAGACCTAACTTTTGAGGAGAAGTTAGTTCCCAAGACAGGGTTTAATGTGAAATTTCATGATTTTAAATTTGGTAACCTGCAAAAATGCAGTATGGGCCATACTAAATATGTACTATCCAGATGTGACTTAGCTGGCTGTATGTAACTTTTGGGTTGGGTGATCTAAAGGTACTTTCCTGTTCTAAGTTTTTCAAGTTGGCTATAAAAGGAAGACTTTATCTTTAACTTGGAACCATGAAATTTCAAGATGTCACTAGAGACTCAAGACAGCCATTTTTTGTTCCTGTTCTAAATGCAATATACTAAATTAGCAGTTGAAGAGGATGCAAATTTTAGCAAGTACCCAGCCCTCAGTTTCTACTTCCTTTTTTTTTGTTTGTTTGTGGCCTTCTAAGCTGTTTTTGACTTTGCTCTCCATGGAGTGTTGTTCACTATTTTTCACATTTGTCATTTAACTTGTAGTACATATGGATTGAGACACATTTATAACCTTGGTTACTCTAAGCCTACAGTAGGAAGAGTAATTGTTTTTTTTAATTTAACGTTTGTATATATTTTTGAGAATTCCCTATATACATACTGTATTCATATCATTTGCATCTCTTTCCCTGCCAACTCCTTCTGTGTCCCCCCACCCCTTTCAAATTCATGACACTTCTTTAATTATTATTGATATATAACATTATATATTTATATTTATATTAAATATAAAATTACATATGCTGTGGGACTTCCAGCTACATATATACATATATATAACTTGTTGAGTCCATTTAGTGGTATTCATATGTGTATGTGTTTAAGGCTGACCACTTGCCATTGACCACAAAGTAACCTATCATGGGGTCTGTTCCTGTTCAAGACTGGTTCTCCCTCCCTCAGCAGCCATTTGTTGCCTGTACTTCTTCAGAAAAATCATTACAAACCCAGAAATGATACTATGTATATGCTTATTTTCAAGACCCATTCCTTTTCTCGTTAGGTAAGAGTTTGATTACTGCTATCAGGCAAATGGAGCTGTTTTCAGGGCACAGCTCCCTTACATGAAATGCAAACATGCTTCTGGAAATGAAGATGTCCCCTGGTTTACTGTAGCTCAGGAGCAGGGCAAGAACTCTTGCTTAAACTAGCAAAATAGCCACAAGAATAGAAGCACACACAGAATACCTCATGCCACTATTCCAATATTTTGTTAAGCAATAGTATGGATGGGCTTGAAAATGTGCTTAGACATTTTTCCCTAAATAGTGAAAGAGTTGCAGTTTCTTCTTTCTTTCCTTCCTTTTCTCACGCAGGCCTTACAGTTTGTCTATAGAAAATGGAAGTTTCAGGGCTGGGAAGATGGCTCAGTGGATAAAGCACTTACTGTGCAAGCCTGAGGATTTGAGTGTAGGTGCCCAGAACCCATGGACAGCTGGACCTATATCCCCTGTACTCCTACAGTGAGATGGGAGGCAAAGACAAGAAAATCCCCAGCAGCTTGCAGCCAGCAAGCCTGGTTTACACACAGAGAACTACCTCAAACTAGGTGGATGGCAAGGACCAACACCCAAGTTTGTCCTTTGATCTCTACATAAACAAACTATGGCACATGTGTGCCTCTGCACGTGTGCGCACACACACACGTGCACACACATGCACATGTGCTCAAATATGGAAATTTCTCCTGTACATATTGGAGTAATACACATGAAAAAATTCCAGGGCACTCTGTGGAAAATGGCAGCCAGTACTTATAGTCTAAACCTTCCTGTTAACAGTCAAAGCCTAGAAAGCCCATCAACCCTGAACTTGTCTTTAATCTGTTTTCCTGTTAAATCACTCTCTGTTACCCTCACCTTCTGCCATTTCTCACCTGCCTTCTCTTTTTCATTCTCATCCTCTCATTTGCTCAGCAAATGTTTATCAAATTCCCACTATGTGATAAGAGCTGGAAGCCAGATAAATAGAGCCTCTGCTCTCAATCTATTGGAGATGTCTTCATTTCCACTACAAATATTCTTGTCACTACAAATATTCTTGTCAAAAGTAGGCAAGTTTCCATTCTTTTCGGGGTAAGTGGGGGGAAGCACACTCAGGTGTAACAACACAGCGCGCACCGGTTGCTTTTCTCTTCTGTTTACCGAAGAATCAGAGCTGCCAGAGCTTTTGATTTTGATGGGGGAGGAGTGTGAGGGTCACAACAGGAAATAGACTGTCATCAAGACTTCACGGGTAATATGCTCTGGTAAGGTTATTTTCTTCATAAAGAAAGAATCAGGTTTAAAAAGGATCTGTCCCCAGAAAGAGGCACTCAAAAAGAGATGTTTTCTTGTAAAAGCAGAACTTATGAATCTCATTTATGAAGCTGAATGCATTTATTAAAGAATGTTTGAATTTAGGAATTTAAGGTCTTGTGAAAACCAGGGCATTTGGGAGCCTTCATCTTTATCTCAGAACAGAGTATTTCTTAACACTTTTGTATGTGAGACATTTTTTTAAAAAACTACAGGCACATTTTTGAGGAGATAAAACAATTCCTTGACTAGAAGGAAGTATTCCTGAAATGGTGTTCGTAGGCCAGTAGGTGACCAAACAGAAGAAAAAACTTAGACCAAGTGACTTGGACAAGGTATGGCCAACCCTTGACTCATGAGCAATTGACAGAAGAAAGGAAATGGCAAAAAAGTAATACAACCTCCCCCAGATTTTTCCCTTCATGACACCTTCCTTTCTTGGGACAATTTTAGCTAAGTTCCCGTGATGCTTTACTCCTGCAGATGTTTGGAGGCCATGATTAAGTACCTCACACTGTGGAAGAAAGAGGGGCAAGAGGAGCCCTATGTCAGCCTCACTCGAAAGAAGATGCTAATAGATGGCCAGGAGGTGCTGATAGAATGGGAGGTGGGCCACTCCATCCGGACCCTGGCTATGCACCGTAATGCCTACAAACGTATGTCACAGATTCAAGCCTTCTTGGGCTCAGTGCCCCAGCTAACCTATCAACTTTATGTGACTCTGATCTCTGCAGAGGTCCCCCTGGGTAGAGGTGAGTGGGGTCAAGAGAAGGGAGGGCTCTGTTTAAGCCAAGAATCTTAGAAGTTTAGGCCTGAACTATCCAATATACTGGATACTAGCCTTGTGTGCAATTTAAAGAAAAATAAAAAAATAAATAAACAAACAAACAAATAAATAAAAATCACTAAAAGTGCACTTCCTCAGTAGTGATGGCCACAGTGCAAATGCCCAGTAGCTGCGTCTGATTAATAACTTAGTGTTCTGGGATAGCACAAGTTTGGAATGCTTTCAGCATCACAATAAGCTCTACTGGACAGCACTAGAACTTAGGGAGTTTCATATATCACAATCATGTGGGGAAGTTCTTTTCCTTTCTTTTTTGTTTTTGGTGATGGGTCTCACCTTATATTCCAGGCTGGCCTGGAACTAACTATATAGGCCAGGTTCATCTCTAACTCCTGGCAATTCTCCTGCTCAGCTTCACAAGTGCTCGAACTATTGTATAGCCAAGAGCTAGCATACCTGGCTTGGAAGGGTCTTTTTAAAATTACCTTCCTTCCTCAGACCTGAATCAATCACAGAGTGTGGGAAGGCCAAGAGTCTGCATTTGTTAAAAGCACTCTAGTTGATCCCAGCTAGTTTCACTAAAAAACCACAGATTAATCATTTTCTCCCATAGTAGTGGAGAGACAGAAAAGTGGTATGGGATGGATCCAGGTCAGTCAGGTCTGGTCCAAGACCTGACTTTCTTTCTCTGTGATCTCTGAAGGAAGTTACTAGGCAGTCACTGACATAAGTTCCTACTTGTAAAAGGAGAGGTCCCTAGATGAGTAAATAATCTGGCAGAGGGTGAAATATGAGTCAGTATTGTCGATGTCGAGATCAAATGCTGTTAATGAATTTTACCAGCCCCAGTTTGCTTCATCTGGTTGGGCAGATGCTGTTTCAGATGTGGGTACAGCTTGGCCATTTCTTTATTAGTAAGTACTGACCCTGTTTGACAAAGTCCTCTGTCTCAAGTAAATGCAAGGGTATGGGGGACCTGCCCCCACTTTTTCCCCCAGGGTACTCTTGAGCAGGGAGAAGGAATATGTAGATAGAAATATAGAAGAGAGAGAGAGACAGAAACATAGGATAGCCTCGGGAGGGTCTGGGTCAAAACTCACCTGCCCCTTCTGTCTCTACTAAAGGATTTTTAAAGGAATTCCAAGGGGTGGAGCAAAAGACCTCCCCCCAGTACAGCCAAGTGCAGACCATCCCAGACACCTGGTGACCATGCACATGGTCCAGCCATCCCCTAATGCAGCCCTGTTGTGTAAAGCAAGCTCAGATCTCACTAGGAAACCTTTGTGAGCTCCCACACAAGGGGACAGATCTATCTCCTTTTCTCCATTAACAATTGTTTATGAAGTTCTGTTGGTTTGAAAGCTTTATAAGTGTGCATGTGACAGTAGTGGGGGGAACATTGTCTGGAATCAGTGCTGCTTTTCTTCCTGAGAATTTTGGGAGTTGGGCAATCATCTAATTAAATATGTTTGCATTCTGAAAGTGTCAAATGTGCAAACTGATTGAGCTACAGGTAACTGTATCCACACAGAAAATTTCTGGGAAGCTATGAAAAAAAAATCTACCCCAAGAGGGAGTGGGAAATCAGCAGAGTGTGGGTTTTTAAATTTTTATAAGAAAATTTACCATCTTAATATACTACTTTTTGTTTTTTATCATTTATTTATTTATTTATTTATTTATTTATTTATTTATTTATTTATT